>APFE030024781.1:0-58185 GCA_000404065.3 Pinus taeda
CTCTTGTTGCTGCTTTTTTATTGTTAAGAGTATTTTGAAATAAATTTTTTGTTGAGTTCTCACCTGTTTTGTGTTGCAAAATCGCAAAGTGTTTTATTGCCTATTCTTCGATCATAAAGTTTCATTCGTGTTTAGAGCACTTATGAAAAGTCATTTTTGTTTTGCTTTTGAAGAAAACTTCCCGAAAACTTGGTTTTGCTTTCTTGAACTTTGTTTTGATTTAGCTTCCTTTTTGTGAGTGAAAGTGTATTTTTGTTTTCCTTGAAACTTGCTTTTAGTGTTTCGACAAAATGAGCATCAACAACCTATATTCTATCTAAACATTTTAAGTGGAAAATAAAAAATTGATAAACAAGTAACTTTCATTTCTTGATTTAAGAGTAGTTTTGAGTTTTGCGTCAGCATGTATTTATTGCATTAGGATAAATTTGTGCATCTTTTTAGGCATCCATAGTTTCGTTAATTTTTGTAAGTGTGGAGCTTGAGTAAAAGAAAAGAAAAGAAAAATTTGCTACTTTCTTTGAAGTTCCTCTGAACCTAGTAGAAATTTCTTTCTTCGAAAAACAAAACGAGTGCATTTGCATAGAGTTTGGTTTTTATTAATTTCTTTTGCATCAAAACACCACTAGTTTCATTTCCACTTACCCCGTGACTTAAAGAACAACCCATTTAAAAACAAGCGCTAATTAAAATATACTAGAACATTTTATAATTGTCAAGTTACACACACCAACAAGTTTTAGGCTAT
Organism: Pinus taeda; assembly: GCA_000404065.3. Classification (NCBI taxonomy): domain Eukaryota; kingdom Viridiplantae; phylum Streptophyta; class Pinopsida; order Pinales; family Pinaceae; genus Pinus; species Pinus taeda. Next base: position 749 of record APFE030024781.1, read on the forward strand.
TTTAGGGCCTTGGATTAGACAAGTGGAGAGAAAACTCTCCAAGACCATTTAAATTGTCAAACATAGGAGTTTGAATAGTGAGTGCAAATCCAATAGCATTAGGAAGACTAGGAAAGCTCTGGATCTCGGAGTTAAGCATGAGGGTTTTTGAAGACAAGGAATAGAGATACCCCCTCTCCTACTTGTCGAATCTTACCTCAAGACTGTTCCGACTGGCTTCTGACACGAGTTGGTAACCTTAGTTTCTACTCCTAGGGATTTCCATAGGTGGCTACTGAGGGGAATCCAGTGGCACCTGAGGTCGACATTGTATCACTCTCAACGGTACTACCAGAGGGCACCCTTGCGAAGCTTGGGGGCTTGCACCTGCACAGGCTGTTGTTAGGAGGTGAGCATAACTTCCTTGTTACCTTTGCTTGTAGGACTAGGCTGTCATTATGCCAGACTATCTTTGAAATGCCCCTTACTTCACTTTTTTGTATTTTGGTGTCCAGTCCTCATCACCCGGAGTGGAAATACTTGAAAGTTGTTTGACTGGCTGATATATTTTAGGGACTTTTTAGTGGGTGCTCTTTGTTCCTTGTATATATTTGGCTTTAGGTATTTTTGCCTACTCATGTTTGGACTTTGTGTTTTGAGTGACTGGCTTACCACTCTGCTGATTTTGAAAGTCTTTTGGTCATTCTTTCAGAAGTTGTGGAGTTTCCTCCTCAAGGGCAAAGGTTTTGATTGCCTATCTATCTTCCTTCAAAAGTTATTTCTACATTCCCGTAAGGGAAGAGGTCTACGAATCCGTTAGATATGGCAAATATTCCTGTATAAACCAACCGAGGTAGCCTCCCAAAAGGGGATCCTTGTGCTTTTCCTTTCTTTGGAAACGTTGGTAAGTACCCTTGATGGCCACTTTGAATATTCCTGGGTTGAATGTTGGATTACCCATTTGGCTGTGGTCCACTACGAATATTCCAAATGCTCTGGAAGCTTCTCAGTTGAATGCTTTATTTCAAGGGCATCACATGAGTCCTAATTTTTCATCTTCTTTCAAAGAGAAATTTGGGATTCCTTTTTCTCCTCCTTCTTGTAATAAGAAATCTAAAAAGAGGAGAAAGAGGAAGTCAAAGAAGAATAATAATTCTATCCCTTCATCATCAACCTCTGCAAGTCATGTTGAAGGTGAGCCTTCAACCACTGTAATTCATGGTGGGGGAACGAGTCTAGTCATTGCAAGTCATACTATCACTTCATCATCAACCCCTGCTAGTCATGTTGGAGATGAGCCTTCAGCTGCTACTAGTCATGCTAGGGGCACAAGTCTAGTCACTGCAATTCATACTAGCAAAGAGTCAGGATCATCTGCAAGTCATGTTTAGGACTCTCCGCAAACCACTACTAGTCATGTTGGCGGAATGGAGGTTGATAAGAAACCTGGACATAGAAGTTTTAAACCTAAGTTCCCTTGTAAGATATGCAAGGGATGCCATGTTACTCATTTATGCCCTAGTATTCAAGAGGTTCAGAGGATATGGTCCAAGTCTGAAAGTACTTCTACTCCTAGATCTAATATGGTTTCTCATCAATCCCATCAACCATTAGTTGATAATGAGGTTGAGCCATTGCAATCGCTAGCTGATTCCACTCCTCTTTTGGGGGGTGAAGCGCCTAACAAAAGAGTCTGTTTTATTTCTAGTACAGAGTCTTCCGGTATAGGGGGCATTCCAGTTTCTTCGAATGCTCTCCCTCCAACTTCTAGGAGTGTTTCCTTTGATTGGGATGGTCTTGTTGAGCCTCGCCCTCCTTCTACTGCACCTTTTCAAATAAAGGTCGGAGTTAATTCCACAAACATTTATTGATGTATGGTGGATGAAGGATCCTCTGTAAGTATTATATCCTCTTTGACTTGGAAAGCATTGGGTTCCCCAAAGTTGTTGACAACTCAAAGTCAGTTATTAGCCTATGATAGAAGACCTAGTGAATCTATGGGTGTTATTCCTCAATTGCCTATCACTTTAGGTGGGAAGACTGTCTTAATCGATATGATGGTGGTTGATAGCCCTTTAGACTTTAATATGCTATTGGGGCATGATTATGTCTATGCTATGAATGCTGTGGTGTCTTCACTCTTTTGAGTAATGTGCTTTCCTCATAACAGGAATATTGTCACTATTGATCAGCTTGTATCTGATAATTACCACCCTAATTCAACTTTACTACAGAATAACGCTTGGTTTGTTCCAAGTGTTCAAGTAGACTCTACCCCAACACAGGTGAATTATGTGGCATTGAATCCTCAATGTTCAATCACTTCTAAGAAGGATTGTTTGACTTATTATTCTCCTTCTTGGGACTTGGTCCTGACAGTTGACCGAGAGAATCTTCCTGTACGGACATGGGACCCTTTAATTCCCTCTTTTGATCCTTGTAGTTGTAATGATTTCTCACAACTTGTTTTGCTTTCATAGGAGGAACTCTTTGAAGCCATGAGTTTCGACTACCAAAGGAATCCTTGGCCTGAGCCTTGTAAGGGTTTTGTTCAGATGAATCATTATGCGTAAGCCACAAGGTTGCGTGGTTTCCTGTACCATATTGTATATATAAGGTACGCATTTTCAATTTTTGTATTCTATAACACAAGATTTTGTATGAAGTTTATATGTGGGATGTATTAACTTCTTATCTAGTGTTCCTATTTATGTATACATAACTTGGAAGATTTCCCCTTTGGAAATTTTTATGGTTGGTCCATTCTGACAGGTATTGGTTCTCGAAACTGGCATATAGGTTAGGTTTTTCCACCTGCATTGTGCACTTATTAATTTTCTTTTCCATTTTGGACTTAGGATCGGCCCCACCAAGTTATGGTGTGGAACCTTCTCATTGCTTAGAAGTATCATGACTTGTGCGGTAGAGCCTACCTTATCATGGGTGACCTAGTTAGTACCTTGTTGTCACTTGGCACTCATGCTGATTTTTTGTCCTTAGGATCGGGAATCCTCTGTAGTCCTGCCATGACTTATGTGATGAAGACTCATTCCTCTCTACTTCTTCGCTTCGTTCTGGCCTTATACCCTAGAGGCACCTTTGTGTTGAGTTCTACTACTGCATTGCATTTTAACCATTTGCACCTTTTGTCCTTGACCCAACTTCACTTGGACTCGTGTTTAAGCCAACTTTTGACCATGACGATTGCAAAATCAAACTTGCATACCTTTGACTTCTGCAACTTGACACACCTTGACCTGTGGAAGGAACACACGTTTGAGTGTCTTTGACCAGTTTTCGCCTCCCTGCATTAAGCATAGGATTGTTCCAATCCCAGGAACTAGATCATCTGCTTCACTGACACTCATTCTTTCCACTGTACTATAGCATTCTTTTATTCTTTTTCCAGCTTAAAAGAAAAAGACAAAAAAATTATATATTCCAAAAAGAGCGGGAACGGGACAAAATTTCCATTTATTGTTGGCAGCTATAGTCAGTCATTTCACCCTTGAACAAAGCACTCAAAACAAAGTCTCCTCCACTTGGGTGGGATTTAGTTTGACTTAGGTACGCCTTAACCTTGTTATTGAGTCTGTTCTCCCCTCATTCGTTATCTCTTCTAGTCATATGGAGGGTTCATTCGTGCCTCCTGCACAACGAGCTTATACAGAGTCATCATACGCTGCTACATAGTCACATTGAGTCGTGCTTTTGTTCAAGGGAAGTTAGCATGAGTCGAACTCTTTGCGGTGTCTCTTAACTTATTTTTCAGTCGGCCATCCCTGGTTGTTAGTATCATGTCTATCATCACATCAGCTATATTGGTCCTTTACTTGTGCCAGTTTGAGAAGGTCCCCATTGACTTCTTGTTGGTGGGTCTTGTCCTTATCGATGACGACATCTTGCTCTAAGGACAGGCCTAGAGATGCACCTTGGCCATATTTTCATTATTGATAGGTCACCTTGTGCTCCTCATCGATCAATATCATGGGTCTTTGACTGAGTAGTTTCCCTTGTGTTCAACATCAGCTTACATTATCAAACATTGGGATTTTTGCAGTACCTTGGTTTCCATTTGACCCTATTGGTGGATACCTCGCCTCTGTGTCAACTTTCATTATTGGTTGGTTCATAGGGTTTCTGTCGTGCACTAGACACATCTTGTGTGTGCCAGAAACGTGCTTCAGTCAGGTTACTACATCTTTCTCATCTGATTCCTTCCATATTATTGGCCTATGGGTTACACTCATACTAGATTGATGAAGGATGCCTTAATGCCTTCCTTCTAGCAGATTTTTCCCTACTCGACTTCGACTTATTTCTCTGGGGCAAAGATTTAGAGTCCATTTGGCAGTACCTTGGGGTTTGCAGTCATTAGTGGCAGATCCTTCACTGTCGACAGTGGGAAACCATGATTGTCTCTTGATTGATAGATCCTTATATCTGTTCGACTTCAACTCATCTATTCACACTTGTGAGATTGTACTGGGTACCTTGATGCTCATTATCATTATCGGTGAGTACTCTCGCGTTTGTTAATGGTATACATCAATGACCGGTAATCAAACAATTTCTCACATGGTCGGCTTCAGATCATTTATTCCCATGCTGTAGAAATGTACCATGGTGGTCGGTGAAGACCTCAGGTTGTATCAACATTCATTGGTTGACTTGACAATTACTCCTGTTGCTGCTAGTTGATACCACTCCACCTTATATGTTGAAGTCATTCATGGCGACATTTTATATGCTAGCACCTGACTTCGCAATGTAGTACCATATTATTCCATCATGTTCATTTGGTACATTTTGGGATCAGTCTTTGATATTAGTGATCCTCTTTATCCTTCAACATCATTGACATTTTTATATGTAATATTCAGACATGTACTTGTTCGATCGTGATCAGATGATCCATTATGTATTTTCCAGTCTTTTATACCTGTATACTTAGTGGAACCGCTTGTACTTGATATGCAGACATGCTGTACTTTATCTAAGCATGGGTATGCCCACCTTAGACAGTGTTTCCTTCTGATCTCCTTTTGTGACTTGGCAGGCTGAACTCCGGTGAAGTCCTTCTTAGTTTTTGACAGATTTCCTTTCCATGAACTTGCTTAATACATTTCAGCCATCATGTACCCCTTCTAACCTCATATATTAGGGGGCATCTGTTATAGCTCAAAACCTCACTCTTGTTGTTTTTGATGTTGCACTCATGGCCTAGGGAAACCCCTCCTTCTAGACCTGGTCAAAAATTTAAAAAACAGTGTTTTACTCCCTATACGTGATATTGCGCTAAGCTAAACGTGTGTGTACGCGGGTATGTGTATACCCAACCCATGTATATGTCTTAAAACACTTAAAAAGAAATAAATCTCCTTAATTCCTGGTGGAGATCACAGATTTCACCTGTTGATTGCCTATTGGTGCCCATGGCCCAACTGTTCCCAACGAATTCATAACTAAAAAGCTACTTTGGGAGAAGTATAAAAAGGCTTCAATGGGAAGGCCTAAGGAGGAGAGAAGAGAGAGAAATATTACTCTACTATGATTTCTCTGACCACGTCTGAAGATCCTAGTGCCTCTTGCACTTCCCCCATTTACAGGAAAACCTTGTTTTCTTGTGTGATGTCTTTCTACTATTTGAGATATAATGGAGTAAGTCATGGAAGGATTTTGTTAAAGGCTTGAGACTGGACGAATCCGAAGAACGGTTCCGCTTGGAGCCTACGAAAGGATGAATCAAGTGAAATTATTCCGTTCTGTACTTTAGTTGTCTATAATAAAAGAAACACTTGTCTTTGTTCCTGATATAAATCTTCTTCATGTTTATGATATCAATGTTATGATTCATATATGAATGGTTGTTCTAATTGCATAACTAACTACCTTTCAATATACTATGAAGATGATTTCTTTATGATGTTTAGTCCATATACTACTGTAATTTATTGAATTGATTGTTTTGTAGGTTGAAGGAGAAAAAGGAACTCCAAGAGGGTTTGGATCCTGGCAGGATCGTCTCAAACAAAGGACCCCCAATTACTCCTCTCATCGTAGGGTTTGTTTATATTAGCATCATGGCTGCATGGAATGTGTGTTTCTCTATATAGATAACCTCCGATCTGCTAGGGTACCAACCCAAGACCCTAGGGGAATTTAAGGGATAAATTCCCCTAGGGTCTTGGGTTGGTACCCTAGCAAATCAGAGGTTATCTATACAGAGAAGCACACATTCCATGCAGCCATGATGCTAATATAAACAAAGTCTATGATGAGAGGCGTACCTGGGGGTCCTTTGTTTGAGAAGATCTTGCCAGGGTCCACACCCTCTTGGAGTTCCTTTTACTCCTTCAACCTGCAAAACAATCAATTCAGGAAAGTACAGTAGTATATGGACTAAACATCATAAAGAAATCATTTTGATATTATATTGAAATGTAGTTAGTTATGCAATTAGAACAACCATTAATATATGAATCATAACATTGATATCATAAACATGAAGAAAATTTATATCAGGAACAAAGACAAGTGTTTCTTTTATTATAGAAAACTAAAGTACAGAAAGGAATAATTTCACCTGATTCATCCTTTTGCAGGCTCCAAGCAGAACCATCCTCCATATTCGTCCAGTCTCAAGCCTTTAACAAACTCCTTCCATGACTTACTCCATGATATCTCAAGTAGTAGAAAGACATCACACAAGGAAACAAGGGTTTCGTGTAAATGGGGGAAGTGCAGGAGGCACTAGGATCTTTAGACCTGGTCAGGGAAATATTAGCAGAGTAATCTTTTTTTCTCTTCTGTCCTCCTTCGGCCTTCCCATCAAAGCCTTTTTATACTTCTCCCAAAGTAGTTTTCTAGTTGGGAATTCTTTGGAAACAGTTGGGCCATGGGCACTAATAGGTAATCCACAGGTGAAACCCATGATCTTCGCCCGAAATTAAGGAGGTTTAATTTTTTTTAAGTGTTTTAAGACATATACGCGGGTTGGGTATACACAGACCTACGTACACACTTGTTTAGCTCATGGAAATGTCGCGTATAGGGAGTAAAACACTATTTTTTAAATTTTGGACCAAGTCTAGAAGGAGGGGTTGCCCTAGGCCATGACTGCAGCATCACAAACATCAAGAATGAGGTTTGGAGCTATAACACTTGGGTGGAGGCTGGCTATCTGGGAGAACTTCTTGGATCACAAGTTAATTTCTTGAATATCCAGAGCATAAGTTGGGCATGATGCTTCCCCACTATACACTTGCTGAGCTTGTTTATTGTTCGTGTTCGGATTTGGCTAGGCAGGAATTTGGGGTTGCCTTGGTGGAGCAGAAGGTAATGGTTGTGGTTGGGTAGGTGGTGGAGGCAGAAGAGTGGGAAGAGGGTTGTATTGGGACCTCCACCCCTGATGAGATGCATTCTACTGAGATTGAAGCTGAGCATAGGATTGAAATGAATGGGTGGCTAGTTGGGCATAATATTGAGATGTGAATGACCAAAGAGGAGGCATGGACCAGGAAGGATGAGTAGTGGAGCCCCAAGAAGGTATGGAGGTGACTTGGTTGGGGTTGTAGTATGCCTGAGATGTCTCTTGCATCCCCTGATGGTATCATCTAGGTCCATACAACCTCCTTTGGTTTATGTAATAGATTTGTTCAATGACTCCTTCTGCCCCTTAGTAGATAGCTTAAAGTCCGAGCAAGGAAAGGCACTTATCTATAGAATGATCTTCTTCACGGACTGAACAAACCTATATAGATTTCAATGGGTATTCATTCCTAGGATGCCTCCTATTGCATCTAGGGAAAAAAATGGCCAAAGCCCTCTCTGCTTCATATTTTTGTCTTTTGACATGTAACGTATCCATTTGCATGCCAAGAGTCTGCAACATCTCACTCTTGAAGTCTGCCAGCATGTTTCCAATTTCACCTTTAATGGATGAATTGGAAGAAGAGGTATTGGTTATGGGTTGAATCCCCTTAGCTTTCTTTCTTGCTGCTCTAGAATGGTTTCTAAAACCACTCTTTATGACCTCATAGGATAGTTGGTAGATGTCTCCGCCGGCCAGTAGATGGAGGGTGTCTAAAGGGTCTTCCCAAATTTCCTTGAGCATAACCAACTGTAGGGACCCAGGGTCAAATGTAAACCTGGCCCTTTTGTAACTGAGTTAGAACCTCTCTTCATAGTCTTGTAGGGACTCATCACTTCCCATGGTAATTTGAAAGATTTCTTCTTTAGTATCTTTAGTCTCGATACTTGTTGTTAAAGGTCTGCTGCATCTAAGCCCAAGTTGTGATGTTATTGACGAGTAATCCCATGAACCAGTGCAGTGTTCCATCCTTGAGAGTAGAAGGGAACAGTTTCAACTTTTGTTCATCTTCTGCATGGTCATAAGTTTAACAGATGGCAACAAACTCGAACAAGAAGGTATCATGATCTTTTCTAGTCAGACCATGGAAGTGAGGTAGGGCTGAAGGACTTATATTCTTCATTTTGGTGTCCCCATTAGTCTCCCAAATAGGGAAGGTACCCTCTATTCTCTTTCCATTTCCCCTAGAATTTATGTTTTTAGCCATTGGCTCCAAAGGAATGTTTCTTATTCTTCTTCCCCTATATGTTCTTCAAATATGTCTGAATGTTCACTTAAGGGTTCTTCTTGATTGCAACCACCAAAAAAAAGAGAAGGTTGGTTGTGTGAAGTAGTGAGGGTGTTGGGCAAAAATTCTCCTAAGGTATCTCTACTACTATGAGGCATGAAAGGAAATATTTTTGGTTGGTTTTTTGTTTCTTTTTCCCTACATTGAAAGTACCTACAAAAACTTAAATTGTGATTGAAAAACAAATCACAACTAGTAGAAATGAACTTGTAGAATGGAAATTTGTAGAATTGAAAAGGAAAGCAAGGAAATGCAGAACTGAAAGAAAAGAAATGACTAATCTACTTTTGCCGAAATAAATTATTAGCAAAATGTTGCAATAGGAAATAGAAGAAAGCAGTAATCATAGAATACTCTGACGCTTCCCCAACAACGGTGCAAAAAAGTGGTGAGTGCCAGTATTGCAGCAATAATGCTACAACTCCTAGGCTAACAACTTTATTTTTATCAACTTGGTAGTTCGTAACAAACTTTGAAGCATTGGTGATATATGCACAAGTACAAGTTCTCGCTGCAGGTTGTCACTTGGTCAGCCGACGCGAGATCACTAGGAGCTCAAGCCAACTTCTACAGATTTTAGGAGAAGCTCTCAGTGTGATGAAAGGAAGGAAATATTACTCTAAAGATGTTATTCTAACTGCAGAAAGGAGAAATACTAGAATGTAAAGCAAAACCTAGTAAACCCTAATTAACAAAATAATTCTAATTTTGCCAAAAAAACTATGAAAACCATGAATGAAATGCCATTACCTACTCAAGGAAGTAAAAAATATCTAGCCATGTTATTTCTAGAAGTAAATAAGCAAAAAAAAAAAATTGGATTTTTATGTGTTAATTTTTTCTTTTATAAGCTATAGTATTACCACTTCTATTTATATACAACCATAATCAAACTGTACAAAACCTGTGACCTCAACCTGCCCCGAAGGGAATCCAGGTCTGTTGGTCACTCATAGAAGCATAGTTTGGGAGTTTTTTCTTGTCAGACTTAACACAACATACTAGGAACCACAAACGAGCTCTATCTACGTATTGATTTTCTATATCTAGACTTTGTCCCATAATATAACTTCCTTACAGATTGATTTTCTAAAGTTTATCACAAAAATTCAAAAAAATAAATAGCAGAGTAGACAGTAAATCTACCCAAATTTCTTGTTTTCCTTCTTCCTCCCGCTTCACCATGGCCAAATCCTTCAGTAAGACGCGGACTTCCTCGATTGTGTTATCTTGGTTCTGCATCATAAGTTGCAAGTTATTCATTGCCTTCATCATAGCCGGCATTCCATGGGCAATCTCTGCCATCTCAATAGCAACCTGCTCCATTGCTCTGGCTAGCAGGTGCTTCATTACCCAATACATGTGAAGGGCCCGTTTGTACAGGGTCAGGCGGCCACGCGTATTCCCTAGGTCTGGAAGCAGAGTTATCCATTCCTCCATTTGAGGGTTCGATGGTTCCTCCAGAACACTGAACTCCATTGCGTCGATCATCCTCCTAATATCACTATCAGTCCCTTGAATGTACGCCTTCTCCATGTCCTTTGCTGCCTGGTCCATGGAGCGTCTTCCTTTCTTTTGTTGCCTCCTGGCCTGAGACTCCGGTTCAGTTTGGGGAACCTGCCGCGGTCGACCTCGCCCTCTGCTTCTCCTCCGGTTCCCTCGCTTCGACGGTCTGCCCCTGCTGCTCTGACCAATTTCAAATGTGTCTCTTACCCGAACTTTCCCCTTCCCAATCTCCGGTTCTTTCTCTTCTGGACTGTCGTCTTCCACCTTAATTTGTTTCTGCTCTCCCCTGATGTTCCTCCTTCCTCCCTCCTGCGTATGCCGCTCCCTCCTTCCTCCTTCTGCCATGTTGATTGATTGACGATAATAACTGGGTCGCCCACCTTGCTGCCACCTTACCCTGCTCCTCGCCACCTTCCCAGACTTCAAATTTTCTGTCGATCGCTCTGCCCTCGTCCTTAAATGAAGTTCGCCACCTAACCTCTAATGCGGCAGATAATCGCTACTGATTCCCTCTCTAGTCTTCCTCATGATACAGCCTGCCCCTTACCTTGGATTGCGGTCTTCCCTGCTCACCGTCGCATCCTTTTGCATGATGATCTCCCAGAGTAATGGCGCGTGCTGGCCAGGATAACCCTTCACCATTTTCATTTGTCCGTATGTCTCCACCCCGATCGAGGAGTGATTATTTTCTCTATCTTGGAGGTATTGCTTCATTATTATCCTGATTGGTTATTTTGTTTAAGTTTCCCCATCTTCTTCTAGCCATCTGAGGTGTCCATATAGAATCTACCTTTCCTTCTGGTTCATTACATCCCCAATTTGCCAGATAATCAGCAGGTTTATTGCCCTCTCTTGTTACATTCTGGATGACCTTGTACTCTATGCGATTCATGGCTTCTTCGAGGTCATGGATAAGACCTACTGTCCTCCAACTTTTGGCCACCTGTTCCCATGACTTGCCCTGATTTAATTTCTTGATTGTCTCTATCACCAGATTTGAATCCCCTTCTATTCCTAATTTCATGTAACCATTCCTAATTGCGATCCTAATCCCTTGATACACCACCATTATTTCGGCTTCGTTGTTACTCATTATACCTCGAGTGTCTGCATAGATCCAGCTGATCTATCCTTAGCTATCTCTAAAAATCCCACCACAGCCCACCGGACCTGGGTTCCCCTTTGACGCTCCGTCAAAGTTGAGTTTAATGAAACCTTCCTGAGGGCATATGAAAACAACCGGGCTTTGGATTTTTATACCCTGAGTTTTTTAATTGTTAGGGAAAGCCATCTCGGGTTGCAGATTTAACTTTCTTAGAATGTAATTCTCCTCCTCCGAAGTTTTCCAATCTTCTTGTTCCCATGTTTCCGATAGGATTTTTTGTCTTATTTGATTCTAAGTTCTTTTCCATAAGTCCTCTAGTTTGGATCTCTTTCCTTGAAAAATCCTATTATTCCTCTCTTTTCATAGGTTCCATATGTTGAAGCCCATTACCAGGTTCCAAGCTCTCATGATTATCGGGCTATGAAATTGTCCCTTCCCCCATTGGAAGAGAGTTTGGATTATGTCCATGGGGTTGTGGTTTGTCTTTCCAAAGAGACATCTGGTTTCTTCCCATTGAGACTGAGCTACCAGGAAACCATTCAAGATGTGTTCCTGGTCTTCTCCATTTTGGTCACATAAGCTACATCTTGGTGGTCCCTGGAAACCTTTTTCTTGAATTTGGTCCCATGTAAGTATGCGTTTTCTACCAACTAACCATGCAAATAGGGTAACCTTTGGCCACCACCTATTCTTCCATAATTGTTGCCAGTCATGAGTCTAGACTTCCTGTGCTTGCTTGGTTTTTATGGCACAGGCTTCCTTAACTGATAAAGTACCTTTGTATTTCTGCCCCATCTAAGGATATCTGGTCCTTCTCTATTTTTAATCCTCCTTGAGTTCATTTCCTTTATTATTCTGCTTTTCAGCTCCTCCTCAATGTTATTGCTCCATTCTTCAGGTCCTTTCCATTCTCTCCATATTTCATTTTCTCCCCCTTCCTTCCAGTAGTCTTTGACTAGGATTAAGCCTTTAGCCTTGGCTTCCCTATAGATATTTTGCATCTCTTGAACTTCCATCAATCTCTCCCACTGTTGCCAGGCCTCTTCCCAAAATTTTTTTGTACCTCCATTTCTTATTTCGCAAAAATCCTATCTATTTATGATGTCTCTATTTTGGCATGCTAGCTCCCATATCGCAGAACCTCTTGGCATTTCTTCCTTTCTCGTGATTTCTTCAGCTGCTGTGGGTATGTTATATTTCAAAGTCCATATTTCCTTCCATATATCCTTATCGCCTTTTAGCCATCTCCACCAGAGTTTTGTTGCTAGGACTTGGTTTAAAGTAGTTGGGTCCCTTATCCCTAATCCACCCTCCTCTTTTGATTTTGTTAGTCTGTTCCATGAGCAAATGGCCCATTTCTTCTGTTCCTTTGGTCCTCCCCATAGAAATTTCCTGTATATTTCGGTCATTTTAGTGTAAACTCCTTTCGGAATAGCCATCACCGATAGGGGATAGATGGGGATTCATTATAATGTGGATTTAAGAAGCACCAGCCTGGCAGCAATATTCAGAGATCGAAAGGTCCAATTTTCTAATCTGGACTTCAATTTCCCTATAATGGGTTGCCAATTGGCTATACTGAGCGAACTTATTTCGAGCATGGTTCCTATGTATTTTGTAGGCAGCTCACCCTTCCTGAACCCCAGGATTCTAGTCAAGTGGTTTTTAACCATTTCTAATTTTCTAGTGAGTTGAAAATGAAAGCACTCAATTTATCTTTATCTATTTCAATCCCAGAAGCATCCAGGAATACCTCCAAGATCTCTTTCACCTTTCGAACTTCTCGCAATGATACCTTGTAGAATATCATGATATCGTCGACGAACTGTTGATGCATAACTGGGATGCTATTGCCCCATAGACGAAGCCCTTAGACTTTCCTTTCCCTTAGCTCCTTCTTAATATACCTCCACAACCCTCAACTGCAATTATGAAGAAGAAAGGGGACAGGGGGTCTCCTTGGCGAAGGCCTCACATAGCAATAAAGGGTGCAGTTGGGGTTCCGTTAAGGAGGATGGAGAAGTTTGGAGTGGATACCATGCTTAGTATCCATTTCACCCACCTACTACAAAACCCAAAGGCTTAAAGAATGGATTCCACATAATTCCAGCTTATTCTATCGTAAGCCTTTAACAGGTCCATCTTAATCATCATACCTAGTTCCTTTTTTTGCTTCAGAGTGTGTATTACTTCTTGAGATACCACCAGACCGTCTAAAATTTTCCTTCCTTCCACAAACCCAGTCTATTCCAGGGATATTATGCTGGGCATGATAGGTTTGAGTCTTTTGACCATTAAGGTGGCTATAATTTTATAAATCACATTGCAAAGGGCAATCAACCTAAAGCCTTCAGTTGATTCTAAGTTCATTGTTTTGGGTATGAGAGTTAGTAAAGTAGAATTTAGTCCAGGCCATACCTTTTGATGTATGCATGCTTCTTCCACCACTGTTAAGATATCTTCTCCTAAGAAGTGCCAACAAACTTGGTAAAATTTGGCTGTATACCCATCAGGGCCTGGGGCTTTATTCGTTTTCAATCCCTTTACTGTTTCCTCCACTTCTTCTAGTGTTGCTCCCCTCATCAGTGCTAAATTTTGGTCCCTAGTTACAAGCTTGGGGATATCCTTGCTGATCCTACCTATGGCTTCCATTCTATTTCTTTGAGTTTCAGTGAGTAAACTTCTAAAGTGATTTACAAGATCCTGGACCATTTCCTCATGTTGAGTTATGCGCTACCCTTCCTTGTTTTTAATTGACAAGATCCTGTTTCTCTGTCTATGCTGGATCATAGCTTTGTGGAAGAATTTTGTGTTTCTCTGACTCTCTCTAAGCCACTGTACTCTTGACTTTTGTTTCCATAAGAGTTCCTCTTGTTTCCTTCGCTCTTCTAGTTGGCTTATAATCAGACCTTCTTCTCTGTTTCTATCATTGTTCCTTCCCTCCAGTATATGCTTCTGTTGCAGTTCCTCCATTTTCTGCTCTAAGCGCTGCTACTCTTTGAAGATGTCCCCAAACTCCTCTTTATTCCATTTTTTAGTTCTTCCTTTAAGCTCTTTCAATTTAATTTGAAAGGTGTGCATATTATTTTTCCCCCTTTGATTGCTTTTCATCCACCATTCTTCTAATTTTGGAACAATCCCTTGGTCTCTCAGCCAGAAGGCCTCAAACCTGAATGGTCTTCTTTTGGGACTCTGTTTGAGATCTATTTCTAATTTTAATGGCCAGTGGTCTGATCCTCCTATAGGTAGGATCACAACTTCTATGAATACATCTTTCATGATGATTTGTTGAGAGATAAGAAATCTATCGAGTCTTGAAGCTATTTGATTTACCCCTCCTCTGCGATTATTCCAGGTATGAATGCCATTTATTGACTGGATATCCACTAATCTCTGTTCTGATATCAAATCTCTCAATGCTTCCATATCTGAATCTAACATTCTCATCCCACCCCTCTTTTCTTCTAAGGTCTTCATCATGTTAAAATCATCGCCTATAATCCATGGCATGTCTCGAAAAAGTTTCCTCATTACATTTAGGTTTTGGAGGAATCCTTTTTTGTCTGCTGGTGTATGTGGACCATACACACCTGTTAATACCGCGCTTTCTGCTGATCCTATTATCTTGAATGTTCATGAGAGGATTCGCGGAAGGCTTATCCAATATTCAAATTGAATTTCCTCCGGATTCCATAAGATTGCCATCCCTCCTGCGCTGCCAGTTGGATCCTGTCCCATTATATCATACCTCATGTTGCCCTTGCTCACTATTTATTTCAATCTTTCCGTACTAATTTTCTGTTTCTTGGATTATCATTATACTTGGTTTTTCCCCTTTTAACCTATCCTTCAGATATCTTTGTTTACCTCTATTGTTGAGGCCTCTGATGTTCCAGCTTGTAATGATCATTTAACAATCTTGGAGGTGTTTGGAATACCTCTGATAGAGGCATGAACCTTCTCGAGTTCACCAGCATCTCTCCCACCTCTTGAATTGTTTCACTCATTGATTTCATGCCCCTCTTTCTTCAACCTTTGCCAGAGCTGCTCATTCCCACAATTTCCTTGCCTTGTACATCTATCGGTTCCAATTTGTTTGTTGTTGTTACCCCTACTTTTTCTTTCTATTTTTGAAAGGTTTCTTTATATATTTGCTTCTGCTCCTCCGAGATAAATCTTTCATCGAGCATCCTCCATTCCTGCAACAGCTTTCTCATTATGCGTTCCTCTTCTCCTCCTCTATCTTTTTGCAAGTCTATCTCCATTTGTGTCTGGTCATTTGGCTGATATTTTTTTTCCTCTGCCTCCCTTTGTTCTATACTCTTTTGTTTCGATATTTGTTTTCATGTTCCTTCTTTTGAGCTTTCCAATGTCTCTTCCTTGCTCTTTACATTTTCCCCCATGTCAATCTCTTCATCCTGGAGGGCTTTGAATTTGTTTTGTGACTCCAGGTTAATTATTTCTTTCGGCATTTGTCTATGTAGCTTGTTGGGCCCTTGTTTCTTTTTCTGCTGAACTTGTTTAAAGCCTTCTTCCCCCTGTTCAAGGTTCCCTGTTGTTCGTTCTTCTTCTCTCTGGTCCCTTACATCCTCTGTTTTACTTAATGGACATTTTCTGAAGAGATGCCCATATTTGTGACACCTTCTGCAATGGAAATGTATATGCTCGTGTTCCACTGGTTGTTGCCAGATCTCGTCATGGTATTCTAGCTCAATGAAGTCTGGGAGAGGTTCAGTAATATTCATATATGCGCATATAATGGCATATGGGGTATATCTTCCTATTTTTTTGGATTCTTCTACCTTCACGAAAGACCCTATTGTATTTCCTATACCTTCTAGAATCTCTGGGTCCCAAAAATCCGTTGGAAGCCCGAAGAGTCATATCCAAACCGGGGCTGCGACCATTTTCTCCTTGTCAGGATTGTAGAAATCTACCCAATGCCTCATAAAAATACCTGCATTGTTCATGAAATAAGGTCCTCCCTCAAAGATCCTTTCCTTGTCTTTTGTATTAGAAAAAATCAGAGTAAAAAAACCCTTCGCTCCTACTTTTAGTTCCACATGCCCCTTAGGTTTCCATCTTTATTGAATCAATTTCGATTGGTCTTTCTCTATCGGCTAGAACCCTACAAATTTACAAATTAATGCATATTCCTTCATGTAACTCCTATACTCTTCAAGTTTATTGGTTGGTATGACAAACCTGGGTTTCTTCGATGCCCTTGGGAGACATTTACCTCGGAGGCCCGGTTGTCAGTTAGCTCCGCTTGTTGAGTTTCCTTCATTATTCATCCTCATTCCATTCCGCATATGCTCCTTTCTTGCCTCCACTGTTTCCATGCTCTTGTAGGAGGGGATCTCTCCCCCCCCACCATTTTTTTCCATCGAACCCTCAACGCTTGCTCTTCCTTTCATTTCTTCTTGCAATGGTCTGGTGAACCATGATTTATCCCTTCCCAATAAGTCCTGCCCCCCCTGCTCGCCGTCTATGCTTCAAGGATGCGGGCGGAATAGATTGATCAGCTCAGATCTGCCACTGGAAGCTGCATCCACCTAAACCCTAGCTCTCCCTCTCCCCTCTACAATCTGACGAGAATAACCAGCGAGCAATCAGATTTTTATGTGTTATTATGTGAATTAACATGCATCTAATCTTTTGTGTGTGAATGTGATAGCAAACAAGTGGTGTTAGAAGGCAGTTTTGGAACTTCGGAGGATATAGGATGGTGTATATGGGTCCTAGGAGGTCTTAGGCAGCCTTCTAGAGGCTTTTCCCACACTCGGCCTCCAAAAGAATGCCTACAGGAAAAACTACAGGAGGACACAGGAAAGCTACAAGAGGAAAACAAGGAAACTACAAGAGGCCTACAGGAGGAGGCCGAGAGAAATTTTCTCTCTTTTGAGGGTGTGAGAGTGGGTGGAAAAGGTGGATGAAGGTTGAAACTAGGTGTTAAGGTGCCTAAGGTCTACCATGAATCAACATGAGAGAGAAAGACGATTGGGTTTCCTCAAGCATAGAGGAAGAAGTTCTGTGAAAAATGAAGGAAATTAGGGCATAATTGAGGTGAGGTTTGGGAGACCTATAAGGAATGGATTAGATGGAGGGTGTGATTTTTGGTAAGCTAGCCTACTACTGGAAGAGATTTTCTGCATAGAAAATGATAGTCAACTAAGAAAATCAAGCAACGAATGAAATGAGTACATCCTAGGAAAAATAGAGTTTTGCATTAAAATGGACTAAACTATGATGCATAGAAGGAAATGCTGGGAAATGATGTAAGGAAGGAAAGCATGCAAAAGGACTATTGAAAATCAAGAAGTGAACATGATACATAATATCTAAAGAAAAGAAAAACTGGACTATCAACCTACTAGAGAGCTACAAACACTAGAAGTCCTAGGAATGAGGAAAATCTAAGTTTTTAGGGCAGCAAGAGAGTCTTTGCCTCAAATCATGGTCCCAAAGGGAGGAAGAGAGGCCAAGGCATTGTTTCTACCCTTTTGAATCTTCTCTGGTCACTGCTTAACCTACTACAGGGAAGCAAGTTTCTAAATCATCAAAAGCAACCTATTCTTAACCATAAGAGAAATATATCTAACAGCAAACTAATCTACAAACTAAAGTAAAGCATACAAACACAAGTAAAGAGAGGCTTGGCTATTTCAATTTAGCTCTAACCCAAGAGCTTTAGCCTTTTGAGGTAACTCAGTGCTAGCTCAAAAAGGATTCCATCTTCATTATAAAAAAATAGCAAGATTACAAAAAATTGTCAGAAAATAGTAATCTCAAAATTTGAGAAGAGTCTACACCAGCAAAAAGTCAACCCTAGTGAGGCCCTAGGCCTCTGTACTTATACATCTGAAGTGATGAACAACTTCCTTAAAATCAGGGAGGCTTGGCTCCCAAAACTTGAGATAACTATCAATCATCTTCCACTTGCTCGACTGCCTTCTAGTGCATGATTCGACTGCTTGTACTCCGAGCTGAATGAAGGGAAATTCAAAGTGAGGAGTAATAAAGGAGGGGGATTCCCTCCTATAAGTCCTCTCCTCTATCTAATTTTATTTATTGTTGTAGTCGGACCACTAGATCCTTGACTTTGACCTTGAAATCCATCAATAATCTGGATTAAATACATGTTAGACCACATGTCATAATAACTAACTCAACTCACCCTATAAGCATAAATATAATCAGAAAATCATATAATAAGCTAACATAATGGTTGATTTGGCTAGGTTATGAGGTAAAATGAGCCCATATAATTAACCATTTATGAGGCTCATTAATTTTCAACAGGGTTGTCGCACACTTTCTATATGAAAAGTGCAAATGACACTTATGATATGTGAATGATGGTGAAAAAACACATGCTAAGGTGAAGATAACATGAAAGTGACAGTAATTCAAAAAAAAAAAAAGTGACAACCGAAAACATTAAAATGACACTCGTGAAAACAAGTGCACGAAGCGATAGCCTTAAAAATGTGTAGAAATAGAAGTACAAATGCAACTAGAAGTGAGAAGTTGTCGATGTCAGTGTGCATTGATTTTTGAAATGGACTGGACATCACACAGGGATAGTCTTGATGGATGCTGCCATGATTTTTCAAGCTTGTGTAACAGAATGCACTCATGCACTTGTTAGGGACTAACCATGTGTGAACAAGTTACTTTGACATTTTCAATCAAAGCAAGGAGCTTAAAATCATCAACTTACAAAGAAGTGAATATCAAAAGACTGATCACGAGATCCATAGTAGGGTCAAAAATTCATGTAGGAAACTTTTTCGATTGTGTATAGCAGCGACAACACTTGGAGACACTCTCATAGAATTCCAACTTCTCTATCATGGTTGAATATTCTATGTAAGGTCTTAGTTCTTTAGGGAGTATTATTCATCATGTAGATCACTCTAGCCTTCCCACTTACCCTATGAATAAACATGGTCCCCTTTGTAACTTTTCGATTGGACACAACATAAGATTCAACAATAATACAATGTTTCAAATTGGAAAGAGTAGTGAAGTTCGTGAGCTCTATATTTCCAAAGTATAATTTTTCATCTCTGGTGTTGCTATGCTACCAACACACCTAGAAAGTACCCCAATGGAACCACTACAGGAACAAAAACATTGCCCTGCTACTAGTGTGCCTGGAAAATACCCCGACAAATTTTCCTTGTTCACCTCTTTGTGTAGGAAGCCTTTCTCTTCTTTCACCTTTATTTATATATTTAAGTAAAATTATGCATTGACACTTATTAATTTTATGGGTGGAAGAGGGATCCTAAATTATTGAGAGAAGGAGACGGTTTTCCTTCTGAGAACCATATAAAGGCCCCATTATCCTCTTCTAGTAATTGGATAAGTGTGAAAACACTGAAACATAAAGAACTGAGTGTGGGCATAGTTTTTCGTGAATAGACACAAGTACCATGGTTTGACCAAAAATATCCTTGTAGAAAGATCATATTTCCTTTCAGAACTTTACTGACCAAAATATGTAACCAGCACAAGGAAAGAGGATTGAAGGGTAGCCAAATGTTGTAGCGTCACAAGAATATTTCCAATTTTTCCACATTTACTTTTGAGCCAACAAAGCATTTTCATGCAAGGTCTTACAAAATAAAGGAAGAGACAATAGACAACAAGGGAATAAAACTAGAAGACAAACCAGAAAGTGGATAAATGGAAGATGATCTGAAAGGAAAATGAGAAAACAAAATACATATTATAGAAAAGGAATGCAAGATGAATGTATAGGTAAACTAATATGAAGTTAGACCTACTCCTAACCTAATCATCTAGAGGTTCAGGGTCATGTACAATGAAATTTCCAATGAGGCCATGGTAGCTACCTTCGACCTATAGCTACCTCAATTTGAATAGATTTGTGAATGATCTAAACAATCAAACAAACTTCCTTGCAAGCCAAATGTGACAAACCATTTTCCTGCAATTGGTGACAAACTGTACAAGCATCATAATCATCAAAAGAATTTAAAAGGGATGCCAACATAACAAGTATATGAGACCAATCAAGAAATAGTGAACAAAGAATAATTTGATTCACATAACAACAGATGCATTCATTTGCACTCAATATGATTTTAGGTGCAACTATGAAGAACATGATTCACAATATGACATTCACAAAGAAAATCAGGAGCCACTTATCATGAAATAAATCTGACAGATATGTTTCCTTTGGAAAATGATGATCTTTGAGGTGATCAAATTCACAGTTGAATGAATTTAAGAGAGATTAACATTCCAAACCCAAGTTTGAAGCAAGATATTTGCGTGAATATGAATCAACTAAAGAAGATTCTTGAATCCGATTAGAAATTAAATCTTGAAAATTTGGAAAATTACATCTGAAATAATGAACATCTTTCAAAACTAAATTTGAATAAGGTGAAACCATGAAAAGAGAAGGATTGTGTGAGATAAACTAGATGGCACTTAGCTCAAAGGTTTTACTCGAGTCACTAGAACCTAACATAACAATGAATGAAAGTTCAAGTACCTTGACTTCCCGACAAGTCCCAAAACTTTCAAGGATTGTAAAATCGCATCTTAAATATTGAACAAGATCATGCATGGTGTGAGGATAGTTGCAACCATTAGCTTAAATAAGGAAACTAATCACTAGATGGGAGCCATCTCTGTCACTGACTTGAACTGATTTTTCAACTTTGACAATGATATTACTCAAGTTGTAAGATTCATGCGATTGCGAATTTGAAGATGTATGAATCAAATAAATTTCATGAGAAAGTTGGTTTGGAGAGTTGTCTTCATGCAAGATAAGAGATGATGCTGGATGGAAAGAAAAATCAATGATTTTATTATTTTCAATTTCATCATGGATAATCTCACCAGCTTATGTCAATTGAGAAGTTAACTCATTAGACGAAAAACTTGAAGAGCATGGAGTATCTTCATCACAAGTAGATGCATCGCAAACATTAGAGAACAAGGGATAGTGAGATGAAGAGGAAGTTTCAATAAGGACACATTTTATAACTAAATCTAATTCTAGATCTAAAGAAAATTCTTCATGTGAAACCAAAATATTAGATGATGCACATGGGAATTCATGATCACATACATCAATAGAGTGATCATCATCAAAATTATTTTTTCCCAAGGCTACAGATTGATTGAAGGAATTGATTATATTTGATTCATAACTGAGATGAGTAGATTCAAAATCATCCAAGAATGTAAGCACATCATATTCACATGGAGGATTTTGGAAAAGAGAATGAATAATGGAAGCATATTCACCTTCCTGGTCCTTTATCTATGAAATGTGGGTTCCTTGGATGTGATCAAAATTTGAACCAACAACTCAAAAATAAAGAGAGTGTGAAAAATCTAGTTGCTGTAGGCAATTGATCAGGTTGATCATGGTACAAAGAGGTATAGCGTGTATATGATATAGGATAACATAAATTGAGATTAGATTCGAGACTAGAATTATGAATAGTAACATCATCTTGTGGAATGGAGGTGTTAGTATTCACCATGGGCTTCATGAGTCACTCTATGATTACCTACTTTAAATCATTGCCATGAAAAGTGGAAGAAGAATGAGGAGATGGATTAGGAAATTGATTAGCACATCCCCCAACTTTATTATCATCACAATGAGGCGCCCACATCGGAACTAAAAAGGAATAAGAATAAGGAACAAAGGAATCATAGATTCCTCCTCTTAGGGATGTCTCGTGATTTACAAGACCTCGGGAAGTTGAAACATTAGGAAGTCTAGATTAACCGTACATAGATATGTGAAGCAAACACTTGAACTTTTGTTTGAAGAAATCCCAATCCATATCTTCTTTAGGAAATTCATAAGAAAGGTGAAGGAATCAATTAGAGAAATCCTCAATTAATTCAGCAAGCTCCATTCTAAGCTGATTTATTCTTTTATAAACATGTTAGTAGTAATACCTATCAAATTAAAAATGGATATGCTCAACGAGATGGTTAAGAGAATGTATGTAAGCAGGTGGTAGAGTGTGACACCATCAGCTAACTTGAACTTCAAGGCTAAAGTAAAAAATAATACAAGCCACATCTTCACAATCAATTTCATAATATTTATATAACTCGAGAAAAAGAGATGCATTCTCAAAAAATGACATATCACCCTCACCATCAAACTTGAGTTGAGACAAGTCATGAAGAGACTCATCAGGAATTTAAAGTTCACCAGGGGATAGGTTACAAAAACACCCTAGGAGTATGATTTGAGGATGATCCATTTATGATAAGAGATTCAAAACATACTCAAAGGGCTCAGCTTATCATATTTCCCTACTTTTACCACCATTTCGTTGACGGTGCTAGAAATCCATCAATGAAGGGGGTCTCCCCAATGTCAAGTACCAATTAGACCTAACACTATTTGGAATAGGATTCACATCTAAAGTATGAACCTATTTTCCATGTATTCATATATATTTTCCTTGCATCTAACTATAATCAAGAGAGAGGAATGCAAATGTTCCTTTGAAAATCAAGTGAGTCTTCCTGGTGAGTGTTTGGTTGTATCTGTGTCTTGGTTCTCCTACTACGGAGGGAGAAAGAATGTGAATCAGTAAGAGCGAGGTAATAGTACTACCCTAGTAGATACACACATAACCAAGAAGGATCCCTCTAACTTCTAGTGAAATAGTCCACAAAGATGTGATGGTCATTGCAACCAATCAAAAAGAGAGATATGTCTAATATCCAATGGAATATTCCACAAGGATGTCAAAATAATAAAAACCATTACAACACATTCTCAATAAGATAATTATCAAAATAACTGAAATAGTTCAACTAATTTAGCATAGATGAAAGAAACCATGAATTAAAAACATCCAAAGAATAGTACTACAAATTTTAATAATCCATGGATGAAGAACATTGTTTCAATGAGGCTTCTAATGTCAAGTAAAATTTCGAAGACAAAAGTATACAATGAACACCAATAACTCTGATAGTGCAGAATTGGAGTCACTTCTTGCTCCCGAAAAGAACTAGTTTGTCTCTCTAATGCCTTGTGGGAGGAGCCAAGGTGAAAATTCCTTTACTCATAGAATGAGGGTGTATATACAATGAAGAGGTGATGCTTCACCTTCATTGTGACTCTTTGACTGCCCCCTTGACTATTTCACTTCGTATGACTTTTTGAATTCACATGAATCTTCATACTCTAAATGTGTCCTTTGGACTTCCACTTTACAATACATTTCCAATATATAATTACATAATCCACAATAATGATGTGGCATATAATCAATCGTGATAGGACATGACATGACACTAATCATATCGACTAAATGATAATGCGATAGTGCCAAACTATCGTTCTTGTTTCTTCTTTCCTTATGTCTCCAATAAGAGATGAATCTAATGCTTAATCATCACAAAAGTTCTTCATATATACCCTCTAAATGGTTGTGAATTAGATGGAGTCTTCATGCAGTCTTGATATTTGGCCTTTTCTTGTAATCTAGTGTTCTTTTGTCTTCTTGTCTCATGATCATCTTATCTCCTCCACTCGTTAGAATTATTCTACCGTATCCTCCTTCTCCATCTCCTTCTTCACCATATTTCCATACCATGATAGAGTTCCTACATCTGTAATCTAATCATGACAAGACGATATTAGTCTGATAAAGCCCTAGTCTTAGATGTTGTATGTTGATTCAATAACTAAGCTAGAACCCAATGATAGGCCAAGGGAGAGGCTTAGTGACTGAATAGTTGTACAACTCAATAAGTCGAGGGTCAAGCTTGAACCTTCAGACTGCATAATGCACAATTTAGGCTTGGTCTGAGAAAATATATTGCATAGTTGGGGAGATCAGGGAGTCAAGTTAAGGGCTTGAGAACTGAAATTTTCCCATTGCGTGGTTCTAGAAGATAAAGGAGCCAAGGTAATTTCACAGTTACATAGTTCAAGAGAATATTTTTAAGGCTTGAGCTTTGATGCTACATAATGCAGAGTACTGACTGGGAAGGAGAAAGAAATTATGCAGTTTCTAGATTCAGTGCTCCAGACTAAGAGATTTTGCACTACTTCAACCAACTATGTAGTTTTAGGAGGTAGAGAAAACATGGTGATTATGCATTTGAAGAGCTCATGCTTTGATATTGACCTCAGATGTTGCA
Source organism: Pinus taeda (assembly GCA_000404065.3). NCBI lineage: Eukaryota > Viridiplantae > Streptophyta > Pinopsida > Pinales > Pinaceae > Pinus > Pinus taeda. The sequence continues at coordinate 25,181 of APFE030024781.1, forward strand.
TAGTGCATAGTTCAGGCTAGGATGGAGGGTTGAATTACATAATTCTAGAGGACAATATTTGGGCTTGAGAATTAAAAATAAACAGTGCACAACTGTGGGAGGAAGGAACTACACATTTTACAATTTCAGGAGGTAAGGTTTCAGGTTGATGGTTGGGACTGTACAGTGCGTAGTTCACGAAGGTTGGATGAGGCTAAGATGTTGGGAATTTTCTGAAAATTTGTCTAAGTGTGGGATTAGTGAAAGTGAGGTGAAAAATGATAGGACCTGACTATGATCACACACTTATACACTTGATGACACAACATATATCATCTGAAATACATGAACATATTATTCCCTTAGAACAAAAACCTTTGTGATAGCTTACGACAAGTGCGACACTAAAGATATTCTTTGCAATGGAAATGATGACACTTAGGGGACAATGTGTGAAACTTTGGAAATGAGTGTGAAACATGCCTACATTATAAGAACAATTCATTATCATAAAGATTTCCCCTTGAAATGAATGAAGGCTCCACTTTACAGGATAAGCGACAATTCCCACGCCAAAAGACGACACTTGCAATATGAAAATAATGGTGGAAAAAACACATGACAAAGTGAAGATAACATGAAAATGTCACTAAACAAAGTGAAAGAAAGTGAAAGAAGCAACCAAAAACATGAAAATGAGACATGAAAAAACAAGTTGAGGAATTGATACTTTGAAAAACTTCTCGAGATAGAAGTGGAAATGCAGCTATAAGGGAGAAACTATCAATGGTAGTGCACATTGACTATTGACATGGATTGAACATCACACACAGACAGTCTTGATGGAACGTGATATGATTGTTCAAGCTTGTGTAAAATAATGTGCCTATGCACTTGTTATGGACTAAGCATGTGTGATAAAGTGACTTTGACATTTCTAATCCAAGAAGGGAGCTCAAAATCATCAATGGACTAAGAAGTGAATACAGATTGACTAATCACAAGATCAATAGTCAGCTCCAAAATTCCATTGTAGGAAAGCTTTTGGAGGGTGTTGTAGTAGCGACAATAGGGAGGATTAAATTTACCTCATGTATGGTCAAGAAATAGCCTAATTAATACTTGTTTCTCTCCTAATGTAAATAGTCTCAATGGAAATCCAATTTTGTCCTATATTCATGTCTTACTTTGTTGTCAGGGTTTGGGTTTGTTTTCTGTTGTAAAAAATTGCAAATTTATTTTTGGTGTTTCCTAAATTGCATTAAAGATCCAGACATTCTTTGTATATGCAAGAGTTTTTCTTTTCTATTTAGATAAGAAATAGTTCAGATTATTTTATTTCAAGGCCATAGTTTGATGCTTTTGAGTGCTTGAGTTTCATAAATTTGCATTAGTATCTTCGAGTGATTGAATTGATTGATAAATTAATTTCATTTGAATATTTTAAGTCAATTGAGAGCTATTTGACAAATAGTATGAGGCATTATTGTCACTTAGAAAAAATGAAAAACAAAATATTTACCCTTCCTTTATATAGCTTTCATCAAATTGAAAAACACCTCCATCCTTCATACAACTTACATCTTGGATTGGTATTCATTATCTTAACAACTTAGTAGTTTCATTCCATACCTTTGAGTAAACAACTTCCGTAAAATTAAGCACTAACAAACTAATTAGAACTTTTGATTATAGCAATAGCAATATTAGGTTCGGGTATAAATCCTTAAAATATATTTGGACATGACATTGTTCAAGGTTGAAAAATTTAAACTAGTTCCACTAAAGAGAATAAATTCACTCGTATAAAACACTTGTTGGAAATATCCTCTCACATGGTAGTTAAGCACATATTTGGGATGGGAACTTGTGCATTGACATCCCCACTCCCTTGATACTAGAATTCATTGGATTGTGCACTTCTAGGGATGTTTTGAGAAGCAAGCATTAGAATGATCAATATATCAACAAGTTTTAGGATTAGTTACCCTACTTACACATATCCTCTTGATCACACAAGTACCACTAGTCATTTTGAAGTGAGATAGTAACGTTAGTTTCCTATCATTAGGGTTGCTACCTAGTTAATGTTCGAGGGGAATTGTACATCGTACGTGAGCTAGATGTGAATCATCATATTAGTTCCTTTGGGGGTTGATTCTTAGATCCATTAAGGTCATTTGGGATGGCCAAGGGTGATATAAGGAGGTTGGGGTAGGTACTTCTGAATTGTTTGTTATTCCATGGTCACAGGGGATTTCGTCACCTCAAGCACCTTGGGGTGTTTTATTAATTAAATAAATATGTATTCATTGTGGATGATTAATTATTCTCCAATCTTGAATATTTCAACACCTTCCTCCTAAACAGGAGGGTTCACCACCACAAAGGCATACAAAAATTCCACCTTTGGAGGGATTAAATAACGTAAGATTTAGAGCATCATTTTTGGCTTAATGGAGGGAAGATCAAATCATCATTGAAGAAACAGAAAAAAAATTCCATTATCACACATCAAGCCTCCTTTGAAAAACCTTCTTGACCCCATACTAGTTCACATGAGTGTCAACTTTACTTAATTTTTTTTCTTTGTTTTATGATTGCATGGTTGATGACAATGGTGCTTCAACAATGGGAGTAGTGGGGCATTCTTCACCACCTTTGTCAAGGTTATCATGCATGATGTACTATTTACCTTTGATTAAGGTGATAAGGTCTATGCCTCCGCTCTCTCTTTTGTGCCTATCCCTAGTGTCTCTTTGTAGTCGATGTTTAGTTTCTCAACCAAGTTATTATGCATGATGTGACAAAATGAATTTCCACTCGGTATTGGCCCTTGTGTAAATGCCTCTAGAATAGGCAAGGTGTCACTCGAGGGACCTACAGGGTTTGTGAGAAAAATGTTATTATAGTTGGAAGGGGAATGAGAATCTGAACAAGGCCATCATTCTATCAGTCCTAAAATCAAATTTACGTATAAATATGTTTTACAAAGATTGGTGGAAAATGTAAGAAATTATCAACAACAAAAATTTTAAAGAAAGGGGTGCACCAGCTACTCTTAGTAAGAATTTTTATATATTGAACCATGATTATAATGGATAAGCACTACTCATTAATAAAATGCATCATTCAAACATAGGACAATAAATATGCATAACTACAATGATAATTTTTATTGTTAACAAGAGTGTCAAATGTGGTACATATACCCTTACCACAGTTTTCCCATCAAATCACCAACCTAATTTAGATTGCAAGGTAAACCCAATACACAAAGTACACATTAGCCAACCAACCAACCAACCAACCCTAGTCCTATCATCTTTTCCCGATTTATACAGAGTTACATGCACAAAAAACAAAATGGGAAACATCTATGTAAACCATTACTATGGATAAGGAAATGACTATTCCTAACACTAGACTAAACCAAAATGTGAGCATTTGATATTTTCAAATTTAGAAACTTCCCACCTGGCTACTCCTTCACTTTCACATTGTTACTAACATCGTATTTCTCCATTATATACTAACATTGCATTCCCTACCATATCAACACAATATTCCAATGTTTTATTTCTACTTCCTCTCCCTGTATGTGCATGACTTAAATTGCTCCAAAAATTTTCTCCAATAGGTCCCCAACACAGACATGTGGCTCATCTGAATCCATTTTTCCAAGGTTTACTGATCAATTTTTCATTGATGGCATGTTTAAATGAAGTGAACATTTTGTAGATCTCATCCACCTACTATTGCGTCTAAGCAAAAGCTTGCTAGGACAAGTCCTCAAAAGCCACCCATTTCTCCATGTCATCAAAGATGGCCTAGGTCTCTTGATGGTTGGCTCCAATAGTATTCATAACTCATTTTGATTCCTCTTTTATCCCCTCTACCTGGAATTTAAGCTCTTCTTTGGTATTTTTTTTCCTAATCGCTTTATGCAACTGCAAGTTTTGGGTTAGAGTAGTCATTGAGCATCAAAGGAAAATTGACTCAAGCAACTAAGAAGTTGGATCCTTTTCTCTTCTTCACGGTGAACTTGACAAACCAAATATTTCAACTCTTAAGTCTACACATTAGTAGTCCATACGGCCATGTTGTCCACATAAAGAGGTTGATATTGATGATGTAACCCTTATAGCTATATATAACATGTAACCACCTCCTTAACTATCACATGGTGGTGTCATTCCTTAGGAGGTGTAGATGGACGTTATCTTATCTATTCAACTTGGGATTTTAATGCTTGTGCTACATTATCAACATTTATAACTTGGCCTTCTACTCGTGTTCCTTCTTCCACTGACTTTTTCATAATTTTCATACAAACAATATCAATAGCTATGTTCAATTCCATCATTCCAGCCACAATCTTTTGCTTCTCATCTACTAGCAACTCTTTCTCATCTTGATGTACTTCGTAGGAGGCAAGGATTTTCATGGTAGAAATGATATCCTGCAATTGTTATAAAATTTCAAAGATAACTAGGACATAATTAAATTGATATGCGAAATAACCTCTTACATATTGTGAAATGACTTCAATGTGACACTTAATTGATTTAGGGGATATTTGGAGCACCTATAGTCTCCAAAATTATCATAAATATCCATGCACATTTCCAAAATATTGGGAATTCTCTAGGCCTATTCCTATTTGAATGGATCAATAGTACCTTTCTGGAGTTACCCCCTTGCTTGTTTCCATTAGTTGCCACAACTGCTTGAGTTTTTCCAATGTTCATTGTTGATCTTGTCGAACCTTCAAGAGGGTATACCTTGTCTACTCATCCAATTTACTTAATGCATCATTCATTTTCTCATCTACCTACTCAAAAATCTACTGAATATCATCTTCAAACAATGGCACCACTAGAGTGATGTGATTCACTTTACTCTTCTTCTTAGCACGAGACGTACTTGCACTGACACTTACTATAATATTCATTTGCACTCTAATGCTTCTTGTAACATGGACTTGTTTATATTTCTTGTAAACAAAAGGAGCTGCAAAATATTCTAGTTCTTGAATCTAGTTTGGTTCCTATTTTTGCTATTGCTTCTCCTCATCCTCACTATGTTCTAGGTGTTGTCTATTCATCTCCAGTTCTAATGAATGCTTCCATTTTTGTTCCCATGAATTAATATGAAATTGAGCATCTCCGCTTTTATGCTAAAATTATACATTTCCCATTGTCAATGAGGATATCTCTTAGTTTGAATGTATAGGTTATGGGTTTTTCCCTTAAACTAATAAATTGTGTCATGTATTTTAACCACTTATGTAGGAATTCGCATGGTTTAGCTTATCCCCCAAAAGACTATTTCTTAATAAAGAAACAAGAACGCATTAATGCTTTCTTTTCTAGGGATCAAAATCACCCATAGTTTTCGAAAGAGAGCAACTACAATAGGGGGCCAAGTGTTTTATATTACTTGATAATACTCAGGTGTGTCCCACTTACTAAGAGAAGTGTGAATAAGTAACTACATGTAATGGTTTGCACATTTATCCTCCATCTCATGTGAATATGCTAATAAATGTTCAAAAAGAAATTTTCCGAGTTCATCTATACTCCCATTGAACACTTGGTTATTGCAAGAACCACATCGACTGGCTCTTCATATTTTCATCATATTTTGAGAAGTTTACAGACCAACACATGTGTAATGAAACGAAAACTCATATCGTTTATCTATGACACCACACGGCCTAGTCTACTACTTGTCATGTGATATTTTTCGAATAATTTTGCACCCATAGATTTAGATTTTCCTATGGATAGTGGCATTGTGTCCTCACATGTCATGGGATAACCAATGATCTCCCTACTAACTGTGGAGTAATATCGATGGAATGACCTAACCTCAAAGTACCATCATGGAAACAACTCAATAGTAACTTGGAAGCAAAATTAAGTTCGTTACTTCACAAAGAAATGAACTTAATTTGTTACTAAGTAATTATTGAATTGTGTGCATGGTCGTACTTTGTGGTTAGATCATTTCATCAAGCTTACTCCATAGGTAATCATGGAGATCACTATTTTTCTACTAACATGTGCGGACCCACGGCCACTGTTTGAAGACAAATATAAATATGTGGGTGCATAATTATTTGAAAAATATGACATGATAAGGGCTAAACTGGAATTTTTTGTGTCAAAAATAAATGATCTATGTGTTCAATTCATTACATAGGGGCTTCCTTGTAAACTACTCAAAAAAGTTGAAACTATGAAGTGTCGATAATATGATTATTCCAGTGACCAAGTTTTTAATGGGAGCAAAAAATTGATTGGGAAACATTCTTGCTGAACTAATTTTTAGCAGGTTTGCCTGGCATTGAGGATAAAGGTACAGAGTTTCATTATGCCTAACTACTTATTCTCATTTCTCTTAGTAAGTAGGATATGCATGAGGATTTGCAGATAGCGGTAAACACTTGTCTCCCTATTCAAGTTGATCACTTTCAACACCTGTACACTTTGATCCCTAGCCAAAAGATAGACATCAACGTGTGCTTATTTCTTTATCAAGAAATGATTTTTTGGGAGATAAGTTAGACCCCATAAATTCCTGTAGAAATGGATCAAATATATGAAATTTTTTCTTATTTTATGGCCTACCCCCATCACCTATACATATAAGTTAAGATATATTTGCAGTGATGGTGGGAAATGTGTAATTTTAGACCAATAGATGAAGATGTTAAAGTGAATATTAATCCTTGGGAAGCAGAACGGAAGAAGTCCCTAGAAATGTAGTCTAAGATAGAAAACTTGGAAGTCAGAATCAGGAGGAGCAACAACAACAAGAGGAACCAAATCAAATTATGGAACTTGAATATTTTTTCATTCGATTTGTGGAGATGGAATATGAACAAATCGAGGCTATAACAAGCATTGGAGTGAAAATGACTACTCTAGCAGGTGTCAATCCAAGTAAGTCTAGTGCTAGGCAGAAAAGTAAAGATAATCATGTCAGTCTGGTGGTGTCAATGTTTCAAGATGATATTGAGCACATTGTTGACTAACTAAATGATAAAATGAAAGGATAATTAAGAAAAGTTGATGAACAAATGTGGAAGGCCCTTAGGAAGTTTCAATGGGATCAACAACCAACACTAGATGACATCTTGTCTACCATTTTTGTCTATTTACCATCTGTTGATGGTTTTCCACTAGATATAATTACTATATGTTGTAATCGACTCCCTCCCAATTGACTAGTTTGACTCTAACTACTATTATGACTCTCTCGACTTCCTTGAATAAATAAAGTATGTAGCACACTACTAGGACAACTTACCTTTCTATGAATAGGTGCATGCGAGGTCGCAGGTTTGACATAAGATGTACCTTGATTAGGATCTTCGTGATTCAAGTTATTTGATGTTATAGGAGTCAGGTGCAAGAGTTCCCCATCCTCTCCTTCTATACATGGTATGTCAATTTGAATTTGATATGGACTTCTATGATGTCCATTGCTCCTCCTTCTCATATGACCTCTTTCTATCACCTTCGCTAGGCTTCGATGAACAATAGGCACCAATGCATACCACTCTCCTATATCATTGCCACCTTAGAATCTTCTACCATGACGCAACACACCAAAATCAAAATTTGTCATATTTCTCCTTCCACGCATTATTCAGCTAACCTTCCTTGGCATACCATTTCTACAATATTGATTACAGATCTTCCACCTCTCATTCATTCTTTAATTTTTCTACTCCTACATCTCAACCGTGTTCCCTCAGATTAATCCTTGCTCATTACCCAACTCATCCTAAGTTCACGAGGTTTTTAGTTGCTCATAGTGTGAGATTCCATCTTCAACACACATTTTTTGTACAACAGCATCTTCAAAAAGCTCCGAATGCCTAAATAAACTGTCATCATGGGCCTCCCAAGATTTTTCATTTATAGTAGTATATGAGATAATACTTTCGATGACAAAATTTGTAACGTATCTTCCAATATTACTTTATAACCATAAATAAATAGCCTAGGTAATTGTATTATCCACCAGCTGAAGCCTTTGAACTCACTCAGGAGTCTCACTTATAGGGTCAACCACTTTCTAATATATATTCTAGTCATTGAACTTTTGAATCTTGTTTGCAAGCATCTATGGAATTTCGACAAAGAAAATTTCATACAATGTAGAAAAATTTATATTGATGTGGCCATCTATTAATGATAATCGACTGATTGCTAATTTTATCAGCAGAAAAATCCTCTATCTTAATTTCAAAGAACTTTCCAATTTCTTCCATTGTAGGATTCCACATCCCCTTTAATCACAAACCCTTGTCCTAGAAATAAAACAATTTTATGTGACCAATAAAATCCTTGCTCGATATTAGCGCTTGTGACAACGCCTATCAAATAGGCGAGGTATCACTCAAGGCACTTATGAGGGCCTATGAGAACTAGGTTTCTGTAGCTAGAAGAGGAATGGGATTTTGAATGGGGTCATCATTCTACCACTCCTAAAATGCATCTTAATTATAAATTTTGTTTATATATATTTGTGGAAAATTAAAAATATTATCAACAATAAAAATTTTAAAAAGAAGGGGGCGCACTGATTATGCTTAGCAAGATATTTTGTCTATTCAACCATTATTATCATAAATAAATGTTATTTATAAATAAAATTCATCATGTAAGAACATGGCAACGGACATGAAAAAATCCAACCATCGTTATTATTTCTAACAATAGTGAGAAATGTAGTAAATACACAATTACCAAAGTGTTCACGTCAACTCACCATCCTAATTCAAAATTAGAAGCTCAACCAACTACCCAAATGATTAACTATCCAACCTACGAACCAATACCAAATTGGTCAACTTATATCGATTTATAGTATTACATACACAAAATATACCATGGGAAATACCCAAGTAGGCCATTACTATGTGCAGAAAAATTGTTGTTGTTAACACTATACTAAATTAAAACATGAACATTTTATATTTTTAGATTTACTAGCGTCCCACCTAGCCAATCCACTTTTGTATAGTTTCCAACTACATTTTTCTGCACTATATACTGATGTTGTTTCCTGTCCCATATCCATGTGATGTTCTAGTGAGTTGTTTCTATTTCCCCAGCCTTTGCGCACACAACAAAAACTGGTCCAAAACTTGCCACCAAGACTTCTACAACCTCAAGAAGTGTCCTTAGTGTGATTCTTCCTCTTTATAGATTCGTTCTTTGTATGGGCAATATCATAGCCCACCTATCAGATTTGTGTGGTTCCCACCTATTGTTTTTATACCTATAGTTATTGTATCTAGTCTAGGACGTACATATATAAGGAATCCACCATGTTTATTTATACTTGTTAATAGTCATTCTAAGGGTTGTAAATTTTATTAAGGACTGTACAATCCTTTGGCTGTTTTTTCTCAAGGGGAATGCATTTTTCCAAATTTCGAAATTTCTTTGGAGGGGCTAACTTATTTGGGGGCAATGTACACACTACCACTAAAGTTCTTGTGAGTGTTCTCACTTATGGTGGTTATTTTTTTTCTCATGAGATCATTCTTTTGGTATTGGATATAATACCATTAGTAGCCATGATTTTGGGGGTCCCTTTGTCCTTGGGAGAAATCCCCTTGTTGGAAATAAACATTTTTATATTGTAATTAGTGTAGGGACCCAACACTTTAGTCCTAGTAATCCATTTTATCATTGTTCTTCTTCTAAAATCTATGTTATGAGGGGACAGTAAGGTCCATCTACGATTCCATTCTTTCCTCTAGATCCGTTTAATGAAAACCAACTTTCATCTCTACCATCAATTGCTTTTCCAAATTTTGAACAGATTAGAAATGACCCCTTATTTCATGACCCTTGGTGTCCACCATTGCCCATAAAATTACCATATGATATCTCAAAATTATATGGTGAATTGGGAGGAGTCTTGAACACATACAACACCACCTACCATCTATGATGTTCATCAAATTATTTGGTGGATGATAATGTTAGGTTATGTCTCTTCTAATGAACCTTAATAGAGATGTCGCTAAATGGTAAATTAAACATGAACATTTAGACACATTATGGTTCCTATAAATATTGTTCTTCCTTATCATGAACATTTCTAAATCATGTTCAGTTACCTTCATAGAAAGAGATCATAACTCATCTCTTGTCTAATTTTAAGAAGGACATTTGCACCCATATCTATGATCATATTCATGAGTGGGGGTAACATAAGTGGTTGATTATGACCTAGATTCATGATAAACTAATCAAAGATCAATTCACTTGATCCATGCTACCTCAAATTACGAAGGATGTAACTATGTTTGGGGTAGCTAAAGAGGACAAATACCCTATCTGACACCATTCTCAATGATCCTCGACGACTATCAATCCACAATGCTCAAAAAGAGGACTACATTATAAATGGGTGCTTGTCTCCATCTCTAATGATGCTATGAGTGAATTAGCTACTCAACTAAGGAAATTGATTATACCTTTGCAAGCCCATGCAACTATGCCCAATTCTCAACAAATAAATACCACTTAGGATATTTGCAAGATTCATATGGTGCATTCCATGTAACTAAAGAACTCTCAAGAACCTAACAAGAAAAATAAGCAAAATAAGTGAAATAAACCTTCTAAAAATTCTTGTGACACCCCTAGTAATTTCATTTTTAAAGCATGAATATTTTCTTATGATTATGATTATTATTTGAACTGAATGGTCATGGAGGCCATGATTGGAGATGATGAATCACATAATTAAATTTTACATTTTGAATAAATGTTTTACTTCGGGAAATGATGGGAAAGAGCACATTGGTAAATAGAGACTTCTTGCAATTCGACAGAGTTATGAAGTGACAAAGTCGACATGGTGGACCTTCCCAAATATTTCTCCTAAAAAATTTGACGAGAAAATTTCAAGTTCAACAATAGCATAATGAGAGAGAAATATTATGCTAAGAACATAGCTTGAGAGAGATGCTATTTTGGGTGAAAAAGAAAAGAAAACATAACAGCAGACAAAAGTGCGTTTTGAAGGAAAAAAGAAAAGATTTTCCCTACTTAAAAATAAAATCATAGGTAATTAATGGATGTAGACCCTAAAGCGGGTCATTGCTAAGGAAAAATATGCAGGGAAGAATTATAAAATACCATTAAGGAATACAAAAGATCATGATTCCTAGTAGAAAGAAGTTTATGCTCGAGGGGATTTGTTCGTGATAACTTGTTGGTGGGGAGGAACATGTTCTATCCCATAGATTCCCCAAGAAGCTATTTTGGCCAGATAATCCTTATTGTGATGTTGCTTATTTATAAAGATTGTGTGATATATTTTTAATTTCCTAAGCATAAGCTGGAATTTTCTATTTTAATGGGACTTAAAAATATTCATGTGTATTAAGAGCTATTTCTCGTAGAAAGAATTATGGAGCATGCACTTTGTATGAGGTATTATATAGAAATGGTTCTAGAATACGGATGAATATAGAATAAACTCATTTGAAGTAATTAGATTTAGTGTTAACTGTTAAAGAATAAATTTTTTGTATGTTCTGAAAGGAACAAACTATTTCTTTGATCAAACCAACCCGATATAGTAGACTATAAGAACATCGAAGAGAGTGATTCGCAAGTTGAATAACAACCTAGTAGGAATTGCAATATATATCTGAGTATTTTAATCAAATCAGTAAAGACGCTTAATTTTGTCGTACACAAGTCTAATAATTATTCATATATTAGATGTTAATAATTGAATGCATATCTCTTAAGTGATAATTCCCTATACTAAGCATTAATCCCGCGTGTTGTTTAATGAGTAATGAGAACTGGATTTTAGGCTATACGATCGCGGAAATGTGAGTCTAAAGGGGTGGATGGGTTAGTTGAATATGGAGTTATATAAAGTGGATAAAAATGCATTAACTAATAAATAGAAAGGAATTGGAATTGGAAGAGAACATATTGTGGGAATATTAACTCAAAACAATTTATATATTACTTTACAAAGACAAAATATAGACCACATAAATCGTGCTTACTAAATCTAACAGATTCCAAATGAGTAAAATATTGTTGAGAAAATCTCTCAACAATATTCTAACAACCAAAAAACTAATTCTACATATATATTAATGTAAGCATTATTACAAGTCCCCCATTCAACATTCACATGTTATTACAAATTACAATTCACATGTCACACTTATCTGACTGGTCTTCCTGGACACTTATCCCCGCTTTGAAGTCTCATGGATAACACTCTTTTCACTGCCACAATCTTCTAGTTTCTCAATCAACTCATTTAAGACATAATCCCCTCTAACTATCTTTGATGAACTTTGTATAATTGGTGTTTCTCAATCTATTCAAAGACAATATAGCACTACATTGTATTTAGCAGTCTATTAAGCATTTGATCTTTCTACACACATGAACCTCATAGCATAACCTGTAACTAATGCTCTTAAATCCCAAAGCACACCAAAAAACATCAGTGTATAAAAACTTAACGATATATGCTCTCAGCGTCTAAAACCTCTAAATTAATTATATTTCACTATTCAGCAATTCGTTCTACACATTTTACATATCACATCAACAAATTCATCTTTTACATTTCACACTAACAAAAACAACAAAATAAATAAAACTAACAAACCAAATTTCCATTTTCTGCGATTCCACCTTTTCACCCACTACTTTAATGGTTGATCCAACGTTGAGCTTCAAGGAACAGAAAGATCTTCGGTGGAGGATAAACTCACAACTACTTTCACATAGGAAAGTTAACACACTCATATCTAAACTTAACATGCAGTCATATCTACACTATACAAAAGATTTAAAAATTTGTGACTTACCATATTTTCACCATCGAGAACGCGCTCCATTCTTCCTTTCTCGACGTTGAGATCCAACAAAAGAGTTCATGACACCCACATCATTGCAAGAAGTAGCAACAGTAGCCCCAATTCCTCTAGACTCAAAACTGAGCTCACTAGCAATGACTGGATTCTCTCAACAAATGGCATGAATTAGAGAACAACAAATGAAAAACGTCGGGCTTACCCGCTCGATTACTGTTCTTCTCACAACGCCGAAGTAGAAATGCAAAATGTGTAGAAATGGAGTTCTAGATCCATTCCATAATGTTGTCACTTAGAAGCCTCCACTCTAGGCACTAGTGAACGTCTCCAGTGTAGACTTCCTCATGTGATGACTCTTACACAGAAAATCAACTAGAAGAGCATACACTATTATGTGGAAAAACAATGGCCGCAATGCTTTTAATCGGAAGGCGCTTCCATATTTGGCTCTAATAGACATACGCACACCAAACCAATGCACAAACAGAAAACACCTACGCTAATCTATAAAAAGAGAATTAAACCTCATATTTTTTCTATCTACTTGGGCCCTACCTTGAGGTATTCAATTCCATACAGGTTCTCATACTAACAAAGGAATTGGAAGAAAATATTGTGGACAAATTCACTTAAAACAATTTATATAGTATTCTACCAAGCCAAAATAAATATAAAATAAAATAAATGTCATATAAAAATTCTTATAAAATAAGAAAATATGGTTAATAAAATCCCCCAACAAAATTTCAACAATCTAATTTATATGCACATTTGACTTCAAATAAAATAAATAAAAAACAACTAGGCAAGTTGCCCAACTATGACCTAAACAAGGTTTTGAAGTATAAACTTTAAAGAAAATAAGAATGATTGTAGATAAGTATTACGAGGTAACATGAGTATGGTGTGCGGTAAAATATTAAAATTGGCATGACTCACGGAAGTAAAGAAAATATACATTATATTGCACAAGCTCTCTCATGCGCTAAACAATGACAAAGGGATATATAACCGTAAAAGGAATGCGAGTATGTTTACACTTAAAGAAGAAATAAATGAAGTAAATTTTAACTAGGCAGACTACGACTAGATTTTACATTGACATGAATTTACAAGGCAAGAATAGCAGTATAATTCAATTATTATAGTAATAGGCCTTCATATAGGTCAAAGGACTAGGTATTGAACTATAATAAAAATATGACCATGGAAATTTGTCTAATAAAGATTTGAATAATTAATGTTTTTATTAAAATGGAAATAAATTTATTTAAAGGTCCATTTACACACGACTGACTATTGCCACTTCAAAATTTAAGTGGAAGAAAATAACGACGCGATAGTTCTTTATAACATTTTGATCTTAACATGCATAACTATGCGAGAGTTGTTAAAAAATAGACCAATGCTACATAATACCGATATTACAAATGGACTAGAAACATAGAGAAAAAAATATCTCAACCTATACGTAGGTTCCGACATGTATAGGAAGATTTCCAAAGTGAACCTTAAAACACAATGCATAAGGGTCGAGCGAGAGTAAAACTTACCTATAAAAGAATAAGGGGGAACAATTATGAAAAGAATGGAAATCTGATAAATGGAACAATAATCTTACTATACATGGACACCTATTCAAATTAAGTATACGGGTATAAGTGTATTTCCATGGCTCCACTCGGAGCCATGGAGAACATTTGTGAAAATATTGAATAGAAAATGATTTGGTCAGTAACTTAAATATACAAACTAGTATGAGATAGTTAAGATGGAATAAACCCTACAAGCGTTAAAAGGAAAATCTTTAAATTGGATAAATAAGATAATATATGAAAATCTTGTTAAGGTATTTGAGAACCAATTTAGTAAATGAAGAATTAACTTTGTCTTGGTTAGACACTATGTCAAGTTAGCAAACTCAAGTAGGATACACTTTCTAGTAAAAACCCACAACAATTGAAGTTAAAAATATTGATATTTTAGGAAGGGAATCACAAGAAGACTCTATTGGGAAAAAGTAAAATATGTAGAGTAACTAAAAGAGATTCATTATAAATTTTGTGTCACAACCGTTGAAGGAATAGCACCATTATCTCCTCCAGAGCCTAAAAGAAGAAGCCACAAGAGAAATGACATTAGTAGAACACATACCAAGAGAAGAGGGTGGAACAAAGAGAAATTATAATTTACCAAAATAAAAAAGGTGTGAGAAGCACCTAAGGGATAATACCAAAGGGTTAAATGGAGATGTCATTCCTCGCATGCCTTTCAATATTTAGAAGAGAAACACCACTAAACTTGAACAAAACCTCAGAATGGCTCCCTTGTGAGGAGACACCTCGTATAGTATACCAAATAAAGTATTGGAATCGTTAGAAAATAAGTGAAGATACGAAGAGAACTATGAGAAAATTCCTTATGAAAACAAAGAGAAAGGGATTTCATTTAACCTCTTCCTCTTGCAATGATTGGTCACTTAGATGAGGAACGTTTGACAGATGGAAGCAAGCTAATCAATAAGTGGCTAGATTCAATTGTAATGCACTTGTTGTCTATAAAAATGATGGTTTGAAACCTCAATTGGCCACTATAGAGAAAACTCCTTACGAGAACAAAGAAAATCCCAAAATTCAAATGAATAGAGGTGGAATAACATAAACCTAGTAATATAATTGTTCCCTAAATTCAATTGTTATACAACCTTCATATATTTCCACCATAGAAAATTTACTTCATGAAAATAGAGTGAGTTGAACTCTGTGTACATCGCCAAGTGGCATCTATCACAAGGGGGTAAAACATAAATAGGAATCCATCTAAGTATATTGACTAAATCAATAAGTGTATTATATATCTTTTATTAACGGCCAAGGATGGATTGCACACTTATATCGCCCTTGCGACATGACTAAAATCGGAAAAAAGTCCATGCTACAATAAAGAGAGGAAAGAATAACATGCATTTAATATAAATACTGATGCCCGCTTGATATAACTAGGACACAAAATTTTGAATGGTGGAGTTGTTATTTAAAATTAGTTTTCTTATATATAACCTTGCAACATAACTCTTTTATTCAATATATGTGTGGTTATATCACTAATACATCCCTGTGATAGATTCATTCAAAGGGCGAGAACCCACGATACAATATCTATAAAGAAAAAGTGTCAATACAGTAAAGTATATGATTATATGATGGCTTAAAATGTTATGTATGAAAGATTTATGGTTCAGCTAGGAAGCTTAACAAGGTAGAAAACTATAGTAGTCTTCTTTACATTGGTTATGTTTGTGTCTTCGATGAGAATGTAAATATGTAGATGTAGAAAATTAAGTATAACAATAAGAGTCGAAGTCTTGAGTAGTAGATATTGAAATGATGTGAAGGTGACCTAGTACTTATGAATTGAAAGGAGGAATATGATCAATGTTCCAAATTATTATTTGGACATATTCCATAATGGTAAGAATATATTTTTCATAATCTATTTATATCCATAAAAAAAATAGGGTGAAAAGGAGGTACATTACAATTCTGAAGGGACAAAAAAAAAGAAACTGAACAAATATGTACAGTCACATTTCCTTGTAATATTTATCAAGTTGACCATCTAACCCACGAGTTCCCACAAATGGATGAGATCCATCACTTCCTAATATAATAGGCTATGGAAAGTGGCCTACTATTTTGCACATACATTTCCTATTCAACCTCAAAAATAGATGGTTTCAACTCCTCTCCTCCACCTCCAGTGATGAGAGGAGTAAACTTTCATTGATGGTAATTTCACATCGTTATGTGAAAAGAAGTAGTGAACTTTTTTAGATGAGAAGAAAATTATGGGACTTGGTAGAGAAGTTGTTCATTTAAGGACTCAATTGTCTCTACTCAGCCCATTAAACCTATCAATGATATATAAGTATTTGTATACATTAATTCACCAACTGATGGTCTTCTCCATCAGTACAAACAATTGTAATGTTAGATCTTCTGAAATTATAGTATTGTTGAGGATCTGTTGCAAGCACTATTTTCCATGTCTACGTTGAATTTTTGACAAGTTTTTCTAAATGATACAAAGCTTGGTAGACCAATATCAAAGTTATTTATCAATCAAAATTAAATTTGATTACATTTTACGTTGATGTGAGTAGGAATTAGGAACCAAATTAGGTCACTTTTCAGATCTTATTTCATATATTTAACATCAATATTTACCGCATTGTTGTAGATGAAGAATTATCCACTTATATCATGGCCTCATCATGTTGAAAAACTTCCTACTCTGCAACACTCATTTAGTCAAATACCACACTCTGGGCACACAAAAAATACAATTACTTACATAAGGGATTTTTCTCATACATTTTCCATTAAGCTTCAATGAAAAAACATTGTAGTTACTGTACAAATTGTTGGCATCCCACTTGAGTATAACTTATTTTTTGGAAATAGTTGGTTTCATGCTGTGAATACTATTATGATATCCATATTTCATGTTCCCCCCTTCTCTAAAAAGGAAATATCATCACTATTGATAATATTGAATATTGTATGTTGATAACAAAACTAACCACAATGAAGACTTGAGGGCCATTCCTTCGTGATAACCCTTTGGGGTATGCAAATTTTAGTTCATGTTTATTCAAGAACTTATTGTTAATGAATTTTTTTTTGGAATGCCACTATTTGATATTCCATCTACCATTATTTCTCCCATGCACATGAGCTCTTCCATCACAAGTGGATCTCATTAGTCTGGTGACCACTCAGCGGTGCCATCTCCTTCATATGTAGACCCATATATTGAGTACATGCTACCTATAGTGGAAGCGTTTATCTCTTTGATGGTCTCACTAGCACATATTAACACTTATAAAACACTTCAGCCCAATATGGAATATGATTGGAATGCTTTCTTCACAAAGGCTATAACTCCAACTATTTCACATGACTCCCTCAATGTCATGTTCCCTTCACAATATGCCATATTGGAGTTCACAAATGAAATTGATAATATAAGGGAGGAAACACTTTATTATTTCCCTATTATGCTTGATATTGAAAGGCTAGAGCTTGGAAAGAAAAATCTTGAATTCCGCTAGGGGTGATTTCTTGGGTCATCTGATAACATGAAAAAATTAGGCAAAATGATGTTTGGGATTTCTACTACAAAACTTTCCACTTATTTCCTAATCCAAAACCTCTAGTTTATGTTTTCTTGTAACTCCATTGTTTCTTGATAGGCATCATCAAGAAGTTGCACTAGCTCATGACACCACTTACCATTTATATCCTTAGATAGTTCCTAATAATAATACAATTCTAGGCTTTAACTATAATCATAAACCTCTAGGAATGTAGCAATTCAACTCTATGTAGCATGATCATGACATGGGGTTCCACATGATGCCAACAACGACCCATGAATTCG
Organism: Pinus taeda; assembly: GCA_000404065.3. NCBI lineage: Eukaryota > Viridiplantae > Streptophyta > Pinopsida > Pinales > Pinaceae > Pinus > Pinus taeda. The sequence goes on from APFE030024781.1 coordinate 43,497, forward strand.
CACACATGTATAGGAGTCCTTGGCTTATGCCTAACAGTTGTAACTACATGATGTAACCTATCGAACTATATTGTACCTTATGTATTTTGGTTTCCATTTGGTGTGTGATGTGCTTCTACACTTCCTAGGTTGATTGTTGTGATCGGTGAGTTCCCTTTGCTAGCCTCTTTGCTGCACTTATTTAGGATAGTTCTATCAACTTTAACCGAGCTTATATCTTCTATACCACTCATTTTTCTATGAGGATATTCCTTTGTATTCTTCTCATGTTTTTTAAACATTAAAGGGTACTTGAAATTTATTTTTCTTCTCCTTCTTCTTTTTAAATCCTTAGAAATAAGACAAATTATATCAAGCATACTACTACCTCTTGTTCGAGTTCATTGAATTGTAAATAGGAAACCCAATCGAGTATCCTTTTATCTCCCTTTGGTTTTTCTACAACTGAATCAAAAACAAATGACCTCCTTTACTTTTCTTCTCTTTAATCCTTGCTAAACTATATAAGAGAAACTAAGAAAAAGCAAGAGGGTGCGATAAAACCATTTTGGTCATCTTTCATTCAAAATGGAAGCATAATTCATGTTACCTTAAGCATGGAACTTATTTGTGTAAATTGTTGGGTTGTGTTATATTCTTTCCACGACTAGCCCACGTAGTTAACCGAGGGGTTAGAGGGGGGCCGGAGCTTCCCCCCCCCGTCATTGCACTGGTTGCATAGTAGGGGGTCAGAGGGGGTTTGAGGGGTGTAGGTAACCCCCCTTTTTGTTTTGGACCCTATGTTAGGTTGGGTGGACCTACCTATGGTTTTGTGCTTGATTTTCACACATGGTTTTGGACTCAATGGTTTTCGGCCCATGGTATTAGATGCTTTGGCATGTATAAATATGTATTCTAACATTGAAAGGAACATAATGAAAAATCAAGTTGGTAGTCACAGTTTTGGGATCTATGGGAAAATCTCTGTGTATATGTGTTTTATGTGTTATGCTCTCACATTGTTTATTTTCTATGTTCTAGAATTCATATGCAGGTAATTTTTGTATAGGGTTAGAGCCTACATTTGGTATCAGAGTAGTTTTGGCTTCAAGGCAACACCTTTTTTGCTAAGGGGTTTCGCTCGGCCCAATTCTGGTGGTGAATGAAGATGGCAAGCAATGGAAAGATAGAGATCAAGCAATTTAATGGTCAGAGTTTTGAGTTGTGGAAATTCAAGATGGAGGATTGGTTGGTGGATAAAGATTACTGGATCGCAGTAGATCCGGGTACTAAACCAAGAGGTGTATTTGATGAAGAATGGAAGAAGTTGGACTAGAAGGCAAAGAACACAATATGATTGTGTGTCTTAGATTCAGTATTGTTGAATGTATCTGGGGAAGCTACCACAAAGGCTTTGTGGGACAAGTTAGGGACTTTCTACCAATCTAAGTCTCTGGTGAATAAACTGTTCCTATAGAAAGAGCTACATAACCTGAGCATGAATGATGGAGACTTGGTGATAGAGCATCTTAACACATTTAATATTGTGCTAAGTTAGTTATTATTTGTTGATATTAAAATTTTAGATGAAGATAAGTGCATCAATTCATTGTGTTCTCTACCAGATTTGTGTGATAGTCTGGTTATTGCAATGGGTAGTAATGCAACTACCTTTCAGTTTGATGAAATAGTCTCATCCTTGCTAATGGAGGAGATGAGACAGAAAAATATGGAGAGCCAGAATGGTGATGCATTGTCTATACAACGATGGTCCCAGAACAGAAACAAAAATAAGTCATCGAGTCGGAGATCTAAATCTAGAGGGATATCTAATCATCAGGAACAATTATAAATGTGGTGTGCTAGAAATGCAGAAATGAAGGGCACTAAAAAAGGGACTGAAAATCTAAAGCTCTTGATAAAGGAAAGGGATCTGATGATGCTCCTTTTGCATAGGTGAAAACCACCTCAGATGAAGTTGGGGATGTGTACTTGGCTTCTTCAACTACACATGTAGATCATGAGGCATGGTTGATAGACTCAGGTGCATCCTTTCACTTCACTCCCCATAGAGAGTGGTTCTTCAAGTATGAGAAATACAATGGTGGTGATGTCTTCTTAGGGGATGATACGAAGTCTAGAATCATTAGTCGTGGAAAATTAAAGTTGAAGTTGCAAGGTGGAAGGGTTAGAACACTTCGAAGTGTTCTTCTATTTCAGCATTGGCCAAAAATCTGATTTATGTAAGCAAGTTGAACGATGCAGGTGTAAAACAGTGTTTGAGAAGGATGCCTACAAGATGGTTCGGGGAGCAGTGGTATTGATGCCGAGAGTTCGGATTGGAACTCTGTACAAGATGAAAGGTAGCACTATTGTTGATGGGTGCAATAGCTCTGTGGTTCCTGAAAGTGGAACAGAAAATCTAGTGGTCTCTGGAGTGAAGACCATGTTGTGGAATCAAAGGCTTCTAAATATTGGAGAGAAGGGCTTTTAAATACTTCATGGTAAAGGTATGGTAGAAGGTATGAGTAATAGCTCTATGGGTTTTGATTTCTATGAAAATGGTGTATATGGCAAGCCGAATCGGGTGAGCTTCCCCTCTCGTGGTAAGAGGGAGAAACAAATATTAGAGCTTGTGCACAGTGATGTGTTTGGACCTGTGAAGTTTCCATCACTAAGTAATTCTGTGTACTATGTATCATTTATAACTGACTTCTCAAGGAATACATGGATATTTTTCCTTAAGAATAAATCTGAAGTCTTTTAAAAGTTTAAAGAATTTAAGGGTCTGGTGGAAAACCAAAAAGAGAATAAGATAAAGGTGTTGAGGAAAAACAACATCGGAGAGTTTTGCAGCAAGGAATTTGAAGAATTGTGTAAGAAGTGTGGTATAGAATGGCAGAAGACTACTCTATACATACCTGAGAAAAATGGAGTTACAAAAAAGAATGAACAAGAAGTTGATGGAAAGGCAAGAAACATGCTCAATGGTTCCAGGTTAGGATAGGAATTCTAGAGAGAGGCGGTAGGACATCATGTTACCTACTCAACAGACCACCTTCATCAACTTTGGAGGACAAGACTCTACAAGAGGTATGGACTAGTAAGAAGCCCTCTCTTTCACATCTGAGGGTATTTGGATGTGATGCATATGTACATGTTCCAAAGGAGAAATGAACCAAGTTGGATAGTAATAAGTCTGAAAAGTGCATCTAGTATTGGGTATAAGGAGGTTAAAAGAGGTAATAGATTTGGAACCTAGTAACACGGAAAGGTGGGGAATACGCCGAGATGTGGTGTTCAGAGAGGTAAAAGATGTTATTAAACATGAATTCCAACCAAAGGAACCTAAGAAGATAGAGTTTGAGCTTAAGGAGGAAGAATCAGACTCTACAATAGAGGAGGAATGAGAATATGAAGAGCCACAAACTTTGAGTGTGAGAATACCAGTTCAAGAAAGAAGGAAGCCAGAAAGGTATATTCCGTCTACGTTCTGTTCAAATTTTGATTTATCTATTATTGATGATGATCCCTGAACTATGAAGGAAGCAGTAGATTCAGAGGATGGCACACTCTAGAAAGAGGCCATGGTTGATGAAATGGCATCTTTGCACAAAAATGAGGCTTGGGATCTGGTGGAGTTACTGACAGGAAGTAAACTGATCTGAGATCACCCGTAAATGACCTTAGAGAAATAATGAAGGTATTACGAACTCAAGTGCTAGGGTGTGCCTATGTTATTTTATGCAACGAATCGATAAGGTTGTGAAATACATAGACACTGAAATAGTAAGAGAACACAGTAAGCAAACACATAAACACAACAAATTTAATAAGGACTTAACCTAATCCTCGTGGGCTACACCTGTCAGTCCAGCCTTCAGTGGTGGCCTTTCTATTGTGTCTTAAAGCAATTTTTTTACAATAAGGAGCTCAATCTGAGTCTCACTTAACAGATGATGATCGGTAGGATTGTACATGGATTCCCCAAGTCTCTAGAGTACATAGACTCCCCTTACTGAATCTCAACCTCAACTGGTCCCAGTGGTATGAGTCCAATTTGGTACTCAATACCTGACAGGTATACACAGAAGAGTTGTTTGAATCTCTCAAGCCTTCTCTGGAGGTCAAAAACTCCGAGACTCTCTATGTCTCTATCTGCTTGATGTTGCCTTTACTCTACAGGTTAGCTCAACTTCTCTGTTCTCTGCAATTCACTTATTTCTTTCCTTTCGTCTTTATACTTCTCCTTCTTTGCCTCCCTTACTCTTTGTATTTTCATGGCTTAAAGCTAATCTACTCCATGACTGTTTGTTTCTGCTTCCCGTCTCTCTAGATCCCCTGCCTCTATCCGCCTGAATTCCCCTACTCTACACCATCATCATTATGTAACAATTCACAGAGAGGTGGCCACTTGTATTCTCATGAACTGAGTGTCAGTTTTCTTTGAACTGTCATTATTTTCATTGCTCCAAGATTTCCCATGAAACTAATTCCTCTGCCAACTCATCAATCATGTTGGACCTCAACTCTTATATGACTCAGCCTATTTCCCTGTCGAGTCTAGTCATCCATTAGATCATTTCTCCATCATTGATCTATAGCCTCTAGATCCTATGGTCTCCATCCATATTAGGCAGGTAAGTAGCATGACCTTTACCCATCTGATGTGAGCGGTTTTCTCTCTCATCTACTGGATGGGTGTGACCCAGTGTATGGCATCGGGTAGGACTCGGTCAAACCCAGTTAGCACTTGAAGCCCTTCCGATATCCTACTGGTTTTAGCATGGAGCCGGACTTTTGACATAATTGGTGATTTTTGTACGGTTTTATGCTTTTCCTCATGACCGAGCACATGGGGGCTTTCCTTCACTGAGGGGGATGCCCTGCGATAATTGTGTTTCAGAAATTGCCTCTGTTTTTGGATTTTACCTCCCATTTGTCATTTTTTTCTAATGCGTGGTCACCATGGGCCAATGATCTATGCACTTTGGCCGAGGGTCCTCGTTGTTCCATAGTAACCACAAATTGCCATTGTTTAGAGGTTATTTCTGATAAGCTCAATATCCATAAGGTTTTCAAGCTTGAAATAATTGAAACAGTGATGAAAACTTAGAGAATGTTTAAGGATCTAATTTCGATCACGAACTTTCCATTGAAAAAGTTTTTGGACCACCAAAAGTTGGTTTTCAAGCATCGGCTAAGTGATGGTATAGCTATCTCACTTGTCCCATCCCTATCCACTTTGCACTACTTGGCTTTGAACCCTGGAGTCCAATCTTGAGGTACTCAACAACTCCCATGTGCATCGTCCTTACCTTTCTGTCAAGAACTGTATCTTCCTACAATTCATTGCGATATTCAGGTCATAGATCATTAACAAAAAGTAATTAACTTATTGTTCGGGATCTTCAATTAATGAAGGTTCAAATAGTCTCAAGCTGTCTGCATTAATGACCGAGTAGATGTGCATGTAAGCTGGTAAATAGGAAAAAAACATTTTCACCAATTTTCTCAAGTATATTGAAAGGCCCATACCTTATTGGCTTTGGATTTTTACCTTCACCTTGCATTCTATCTTTGCTAATATACAGCGAGACATGATCACCGAATTGGAAACTATGCTCCATCTGATGCTTGTCATGAGTTGCCTTTTATTTGGCTTCGCTCTTTTCCAGCTATTCCTGTACTGCCTGGTGAGTCTCTTAGATTTTTTCAATGAACTTGGTTTTCTTGTCCACATCACTGTGTTCCTCAACTGCTATGTCTTTACCAAAGACAAAATCTAAGGGAGACCTTGGTGTGAAACCAAAACACTTCTCAAAATGAGATCTCTGTATAGAATAATGTTTTTCTCGGTTGTAAGCATGCTACACATAACACAAATGTTTATCGTAAATTTTGAGATGCTGGCTGCAATATCCTCTGAGCAACTGGATCACTGTCCTTTTGACGACTTCTATCTGGCCATCTGTCTGTGGATGAAAGGCTATGCTTTTCTTCAGTTTGTCGTCCATTAGTTCCCACATACTTCAGCAAAACTTCCCAACAAATCGGGAATATCGATAAGATACAATGGAAGTGGGTAATCCAAAATGAACTCATACATACTAAAAGAACAATTTTGCAGTTTGTTGAGCTGTAATCTGTCTAGTACAAGGTATCAAAATACACATTTTGGTGAACCTATCCACAACAAAATATAAATAGTCATGACCTTTCCTAGATTTAGGCAGTCCTCCAACAAAGTCCATGGAAACACTTTCCCAACGATGAGAAGGAACTGTTAGTGGAGTGTACAAACCTAGTTTTCTATTGTTGGGCTTGCTTTTAGCACCCATGGTACACCCTCTTACATATCTAGAAACTGTCTCATTCATTTTTGGCCAATTATCAAAATCTTTACAGCTGTGCAACCGTTTTACTTACCCCAAAGTGACCTGATATTAGGGAAGTGTGTGCTTCTTGAATTATCTTTACTCTTTCAGTTTGTGGAATGCATAGCTTCCCACAATGATACAAGAGTTGGTCTCTAATTTGATAATCCAATTCTTCTACTTGTTTTCATTGACTTAAAGTTGCATATACATCTTTAAAATCTATATCTTGAGCATCGTAGATGTTTTTACAATTGGTCTACATAACATATCTGCAACTTTATTGTGTATTCCCTTTTTATATCTGATGACTAAATGAAAATTCTCTAGAAAACACATCCATCTATAGTGTCTTGATTGCTGCAACTTAGTTCCAGAGTGTAGATATTGAAGTGGTTGATGATCAGTATGTATAATTGTCTCTTTGCCCATTAAGGAATGTTTCCACTTTTTCACACTTTGTACTAATGCATACAATTCTTTATCATATGTGGGAGAGTTAACTACTACATAATTATATGTCTCAGAATGATAACATATGGGTTTACGTGTTCTATCAATACTACTCCCATGGCATAATCACTGGCATCCAATTGGATCTCAAATGGTCTTTGAAGATCAGGCAGTGCTAGTACTGGTGATGTACTAATCTTTTCTTTCAAGGTGTCGAAGGCTTTCTGTTGTTTGCCTCTCCACTGAAACACCTTGTTCAATCTTGTTAAAGCATGTAAGGAAAATATAATTAAGGAAAGGTTAGAAATGAAATTTCTCCAATATTGTGTTGCTTCTAAGAAGCTTCTAACTTCTGTAGTAGATTTGGGTTTAGGCCAGTTTACAATGATTGCCACCTTAAAGGGATCTATCTTCAATTCACCACCCCTACTATATGTCCCAAATAATTCAAAGATGTTTTTCCAAATTCATATTTTGAGAGTTTAATATAAAGTTTCTCCCTTTTTGAAACATCTAGTGTCTGCTAAACATGATTTAAATGTTCTTCCCACGTTTTGCTAAATATAAGAATTTCATCAAGATATAAAGTAACAAAATCATCAAGAAAAGGTTTGAGTACATCATTCATTATTCTCATGAATGTAGCAGGAGAATTAGTTAAGCCAAAAGGCATAACCAACCACTCATATAATCCCTACTTTGTTTTGAAAGCAGTCTTCCATGCATGTTGTTCTACAACTCTGACCTGATGATATCCACTATGCAAATATAATTTTGAAAAATAAACAACTTCCTTTAGCTGATCTAACATATCATCTATGCAAGGAAGGCGATAACAATTTTTTATTGTTATCTTATTAAGTGCTCGGTAATGAATGCGCATTCTCCATGAGCCATCTTTCTTTTAACCAAAACAATTGGAGACCCACATGGTGATATGCTAGGTCTGATGAACCCCTTATCGAGAAACTCCTACACTTGCTTCTTGATTTCTACATTCTCTAAAGCAGACAACCCGTAAATTCCAATGTTAGTGAATGGAGCATCTTGCTACAAATTAATATCATCCACTATTTCCTTTTTGGGTGGCAGACCTTTAGGTTCATGAAACAAGATATCATATTCTAAAACAACTTTTTCGAAATCAGCTTGTTTTTTATCATCACAACTGCCAAATACATTGGTTTTATCAGGTTTCTTTCCCTTTACAACCATAAGTAAAAATTGTTTGCATGAATTTACAATTTGTTTCATCTGCCCAGAGTTTATGAGAGTATAATTATTCTTCAGCTTATGAGCTCTTACAATATATTTGATTCCATCTTTAACGAGGAGATACTTGTTCTCAGCTCTATAGAAAATAACTTTTATATCATACAAGTAGAGACTTCCTAAAACAATTCCACATATATCCAAAGGAACTATATCTAACTCAACCTCATCTACAAATGCTGACCCAAAACAAAAGTTAAGTTTACATTGTCTAGTCACTTGTAGTTGTGCTTTATCACTTAACCAACCTAATGGGTATGGTTTCCTCAGAGGCGTAGTCAATACTCCCAACTTCTTTATAATTTCTTCAGAAATTAAATTTACTTGTGAGCCACTATCAAAAAAATTATCAATCTTTTGATGCTTGGAAATAACTCAAATATGGAAAAGCTCTTGTCTTTTTCTTTCATTTTCTTCATTATTAGTGGATTGTTCAAAATTACTAGTAGATGCTTCAGAATTTTTACCTTTTATACCTATGGATGCAATTGTTGTTTCATCTCCTGAGTCTGACCCCAAATCCTTTTGAATAGCTACAACACTCTTCTTCTTTTTTCCCTTGAACTTTATGGTCTCAGCTCCGGATGCAGAATCCAATAGTGCTCATCATCATGCCCATCCTTCTTACGCTAAGTGCATGAAGACTTGCTTTTCTGTGTAGTGTTGGCCTTCCTCTCTTTCCAATTCTATTTTCTTTTCTCCGTATTCTTGCTTGCAATGGGCTTGGATGATCCCCCAACTTCTGGGTTCCCATTCTTTCCTCTAGCTTCTAGATGTGTAGCTTGAACAGATACCACATCTATACTAGTGGGATTAAACATGAGGATAGTGTACCTCATGTAGTTGTGTAGACCACATATGTACTTCAACAAAGTCACGGGTGAGTCTAAAGAAATTCCTAGAATCAAATATCTTTTCCTAAATTCTTGGGTGTAACATTGCACACTTTTCCCTTTCAATTGGTGAAGAGTTTGCTAGCTCAACATGGATTGCTGCATGTAAGCTAGTGGATAGAATTTCTTCTTGATTGCAGAAACAAATTCACTCCAGACATAAAGAATCTTACCATGCTTCTTCATCTCAGCTTGTGTCCTACCTTCCCACCATACCAAGGCAACACCTACGAGGCGTAGGCTGGCCAACTGAATCTTACTCTTGTCTGAGTCGATACTCTGCACTCTCCAATAAACATCAATTTTTCTAATCCAATTATGTAGCTTCTTTGCATTTGACTCTAAATCATATATTAGTAAATCAAATTCAACATCTAATTTAATCAAAGATGTCTTCCTTTTATGTTCAGGGCTATTAGGAGGTGTGAGAAAGTTTTTTTCTTTCCCTTTTCCTTTTGAGTGGTCATGGAGGAGAGACTCTTCTTTTCCTTTATCTTCTTTGGAGCATGATGAATCTTCATCTTTATGTTTCCTAAAGTCGATATACATTTCCTCTACCATGGACCTCATGGCCAAGAAACTATCCATAAATTAGGAGTCTAGTCCCAAGGGACTTTTTTCTGACATTTTATTCTAAGGATAAGCTCTTCCAATTTCTGAGTTAGTTTCGACCAACTCTCCTTCCCCTAATTTAAGCTATGATCTAGTTAGCATTCAACAACAAAATCCAGCACAATCTTGTCTAACCTTAGCAACCATGAGCTCTAATACCACTTGATATGAAATCACCTATAAATGACCTCAAAGAAATAATGAAGGTATTACAAACTCAAGTGTTGGGGTGTGCCTATGTTATTTTATGCAATGAATAGATGAGATTGTGAAATACACAGACACTAAAACAGTAAGAGAACACAATAAGCAAACACATAAACATAGAAAATTTAATAAATACTTCACCCAATCCTCCTGGGCTATGTCTCCCGGTCCAACGTTCAGTGGTGGCCTTTCTATTGTGTCTTAAAGCAGAGTTTTTACAATAAGGAGCTCAATTTAGGTCTCACTTAATAGATGATGATCATTAGGATTGGTCCCTAGAGTACATAGACTCCCCTTACTGAATCTTGACCTCAACTGGTCTCAGTGGTATGAGTCCAATTTGGTACTCAATACCTGACAGGTATACACAGAAGAGTTGTTTGAACCTCTGAAGCCTTCTTTGGAGTTCAAAAACTCTCAAACTCTCTCTGTCTCTATCTATTCGATGTTGCCTTTGCTCTATAGGTTATCTTGTCTTCTCTATTCTCTACAATTCACTTATTTCTTGCCTTTCAACTTTCTGCTTCTCTTTCTCCGCCTCCCTTACTCTTTGTCTATTCGTGGCTTAAAGCCAATCTACTCCCTTACTATTCATTTCGGCTTCCCAGCTCTCTAGATCTCCTACCTCTGTCTGCTTAAATTCCCCTACTTTGCATCATCATCACTGTATAAAGCTTCACAGAGAAGTGGCCACTTGTCTTCTCATGAACTCAGTGTCAATTTTCTTTGAATGGTTTTTATTTTCATTGGTGCAAGATTTCCAGTGAAACTGATTCCTCTGCCAACTCATCGGTCATGTTCGACCTCAAATCTTGTATGACTTAGCCTATTTCCCCGTCAAATCTGGTCATCCATCATATCATTTCTCCGCCATTCATTTGGAGCCTCTAGATTGTACGGTCTCCATCCATACCGGGTGGGAAAGTAGCATGAACTTTACTCATCCGATGTGAGTGGTTTTCTCTCTCATCCGTTGGACACGTGTCACCCAGTGTATGGCATGAGGTGGGACTTGGTCTGCATGCTTTGACAGAGGATCCTTGTTGTTCCGTCCTAACCACAAATCTCCATTATTTAAAGGTTATTTCTGATAAGCTCAATATCCATAAGATTTTGAAGCTTGACATAATTGAAATTGTCATGAAAACTTAGAGAATATTTAAGGATCGAATTCAGATGAGAAACCCATTGGTACCAAATGGGTGTTCAAGAACAAGACAAATGCAAAAGGAAATTTGGAGAAATACAAAGCTTGTTTGGTAGCAAAAGGTTATTCCCAGGTGCCAGGAATTGATCTTGGTGACATTTTTTCTCCTGTTGCCAAGGTAACCTCTATTAGATTACTTTTATCTATTGTTGTTGCTTTTGATTTTGAGGTAGAATGTATGGATGTGAGGACAACTTTTTTTCACGGGCATCTAGAAGAAGAAATCTACATTAAGTAATCTGAAGGCTTTGCGATGAAGGGTAAGAAAGAACTGGTATGCAAGTTAAAGAAGTCTTTGTATGGGTTGAAACAATCATCAAGGATGTGGTATCAGAAATTTGATACATTTATATGGGGACTTGGCTTCACCAGAAGCAAAGAAGATCACTATGTGTATTTTAAATTAATGGGTGCCTGCATTATTTATCTCGTCTTATATGTGGATGATATGTTTTTGGATGGAAATGACAAAGAAATTATCAAGGATTTAAGACCCAATTGTCCTCCAAATTCAAGATGAAAGATCTTGGTGCTGCAAACTATATTTTGCGCATGGAAATTAAAAGACCAGGAAGAGAGGAAGCTCTGGCTAAACCAGAAGAAGTATGTTGAGACAATACTACAGAGGTTTAATATGGAGGATAGTAAACTAGTGAAGGTTCCTATTGCTGTAGGTGTGAGGTTATCTGCTGAACAGTGTCCGAAGCCACAAGAAGAGGAAGAGAACATGTCCCATGTTCCATATGCAAGTGCAATCAATAGCCTGATGTATGTAATGGTCTATACTAGAGTAGACATTGCACATGCAGTGGGAGTACTGAGCAAGTTTATGTCAAAACCAGGGAAGGAGCACTAAACAATAGTGAAGTGGGTTTTCAGGTGTTTGCGTGGCCCTAGTGATTATGGTTTGTGCTACCAAGGAAGATGAAGATTGAATAGAGTGTTGGATATTCGTGGCTTTGTTTATGCATATTGGGATGGAGATTTGGATCATAATAGATATAAAAGTGGGTATGTGTTTAACCTATTTGGAGGTGTAGTAAGTTTGATGAGTAGGAAAAAATCTATAATGGCACTATCAACTACAGAGGCAGAATACATGGCAACCAAAGAAGCAGCTTGTTTGTAGAGATTATGCTCAAGTATGGGGTTAGTATCGGGAGCTATAAGGTTAGACTTTGATAGCTTAAGCACAATTTTCTTGGAGAAGAACCCTGCATATCATTCAAAGACAAAGCACATTGATGTTCGGTATCACTTTGTGAGGGATATGATAGAAGACAAAAAGGTATTGCTAGTAAAGTGTTATAGACATATTTGGGCACATCAACCCCAAACTTATATATCGATATATTAGGGCTCATTAGCCCATAAAAGAGTTGTTTCATACGCTAAAGGAACATAGTCATCTTAATACATCATTCCCCAAAATTTCGATCTAAGAAACCATCTAGAAATTGCCTAAATTGACACATTCTGACTCCTCCACTGGAAAAATGTGATGCATAATGTGTGGTACACAGCCAGGGTGTGATGCATACTATTTAGGCCTTCTATAGGGTGTGATGGGTGAGGATGCACAAATTTCTAGGACATTTTGTTAGTTGGCTACTCATGGAATCTTCTAGAGACCTCTCCTATGACACTTGCCTCTCTGAATTCGTCGAAGGATGAAAAGGGAACTAGAAATCCATCTCCAATCTCTTCCCTTGTGGAACCAATTGTAACAAGTGGAATGACACTAATCAAACCCCATCAATGACTCACACCCTTTCAAAAATCTATAAATTTATCTCTGATCCAAGAGATCACAAGGCTAGAATGTTGTGAATTGCAAGTAAGTGTTGATAGTTTGTCATTGAGGAGAGAGCATTGTATTCTTGTTGGTTCCATCTTGCTATTTCATGAGGTCAAGAAGGATTTAAGCTAGGAGGATGGCACTGGATTAGACAACTAGGTTGTAATCTCCTTTCTATTAATAAATCTCTTCAAGTTTTCTCCCATATGATTTTGCAATTGTGAATGTTATCATTTGTTCATTATATATCTAATTTTGTAATGTTTATGTTGTAATAGATCACAATGCTTTGACGGTTCTTTGTTGTTGTACATGTGCAAGTACTCTCCAAGTGTGTTAAGTATGGAGAGGAGTTGTAGGATCTACCAAAGGGGAGAGAGATCAAGCAAGGGATTAAGCGAAAGTTCCAGGCTAGTTCCATTATCTTTCTCTTATTTGTTACACATAGGAAAATTCATTGAATTGCTTTAAACTATTGTTTCTAGGGTAGCTGCCAAACCTAGAGGGTTAGTCATTCGACAAGACACTAATTTTCCTAGAAAAAAATTATCGACTACACTGGGGGATGAAAATTTTTTTGTGTTTTGTTATTGTGTGTTTTATGTTCAATTTGATAAACTATAGACAAAATTTGAAGCTAGCCAGGTAGATTTCGAACTACTCTTGCTTTGCAATTGCATGGTAGATGAATGTTGCTTCAGTCAATCTCTAGTTTAGTTTATGAATTAAAAATTTGACTTGCAAGCACATATAGATGCCCTTTTGGAAGCTCAGTAACCTATCAAGACATTCCATCATAGTTTTCTCATCATTTTTCAGCAAAATGCAGCTTAATTCATTGAAAACAGCTCCATATTTGAGCCAAAACACTTTTTAGTTGTGTTCCCCTGACCATTGCACTGTCTTCCATTGTGACTCAATATGCATAGTGTTAACACCCAGGTTGTTCCCTTTGACTCCCAAGGGAATACGGTCGGGGTAACCACTAACCAATCTTTGGATTACATCTTCTAGCCCAACTATAATCAGAGAGGGCTCTCTCTTTAAGGTTTGTCTCTGTTCTGTGGAGAATTTAGGCTAGTTATGGAGTAAGGGTTTTGGTTTATGTTTGGTTGGAAAGAAGTCTTTCTGTATCTGAAGTGGAAATATGCAGATAGTGTTAGTCCATTGGGCAATGGATTCTGTGGCTACTGGTTGTTGAAGTCTTGAGTTTGAGCAGCTGGGATTACAGGGCAATTTAGATACTTCATAAAACAAACTTGAAATTATGATGGTGAAATGAAAACAACCAGTGAAAAGCAATTAAGAATTTTTCACTAAGCTGGGGTGTGAGAAAGAGATATATTCCTCAGGAGCAAAACTTGAATTCCTGAAACAATAATCACTGTGAAAGATATAGCGTGAAAGGGTAGCAATTAAGAATTACACCTTCATTACTATAACTGAAGAAAACACTTATAATAGCTTAGATTGAGTTAAGGGTAATCTGTGATTAAATCCTGGACTATTCTTTTTCCTTACCATTAACTGTAAAGCACAGAAGCATGAAAGAGATATGAATGATAACAAAACACATAACAAAGAGCTGTAAAGAAAAACTTATTGTGCCATGAAATACGCAGGAATCCTGTAACTTTCAGCTAAACACCACAATGCATCAAAACAACACAGAGCTTTGGAAATTCCACCACCTTTGTATTACTTCTCTGAGAATTTACAGTAAAAGAACTATATCAAAGATATCAATAACATCCAACATCCAATGTCCAACCCTTGCAAACTCATGTGAGGGGGAATATATAGAAGTGTTTCATACAAATATCTCAAGCATTGAGTCATTTGAGAAATAAAATATCTTCACCAACTCGTACAGAAATAGTAGATAAGAAGT
>APFE030024782.1:1025-17927 GCA_000404065.3 Pinus taeda
CACTCCTTCTTAGGGTTCAAATTTTAAACTAAGTTGGACTCATCCAAAGGATGAGCTTATAACCAAGCAAATGTTATCCTCCTCAAGCTTGTCAAAAATAAAGAGGTACTTGCCAGAAATGGTGGGGGAAAAGAGACAAAAATGAACCTATTTGTTATACTTTGTGTTTTAGAAAAGCAGTTAACCACAATTGATCACGACACTTTTTGTTTACCTGGGTTGGGAAATCCTTTTCCTAACAGTTAATCAAACCATATTGAAAGTCTTCAACTAGTTTCTGGGTATTAGCTTTGGGTCAATTGTCACCAAACCATCTGAAGTGTCGTTATGTGTTCAAGAGGTCAGTTCTAATAAACCATTCATTTGCACAATTTCAGTCATCCATTTTGACCATCCCTGAGTTAGTCCTTACCAAATATATTTCTTCAAAACTTGATCTATGATTTCGTGTTGTGGGCTTGCCTACGACAGATCGCTTTCTATCGACTTTAGCTCATTATCTAGAAAGATGATCTAGAAATCGTCAATACCTTGGAATCTACATGCCCTAATGGCAGGTTTCTCACCTTCGATGATAGGTTGCATCATTGACCATCGATCAAAGGATTCTATTACATGTTCGACATTAGCTCATTTATTCACATTTCATGAATTGTACTGAGTACTTTGAGAGCCATTGACATTACTAGTGGTTTCTCTCACACTTGTTAACAATCCACATCATTGACTGGTAATCAAGTGGTTTCTACCATGTTCAACTTCAACACATTCATTCACATGGATAGAATCGTACTAGTTCGAGAAGCAGAAATCAAGACCTTGGACCTAGTTTCTACCATCCAGGCTGCGAGGAATTTTGTTATTCATTATACAATGGACTATTCATAAACAGATGGCTATTCCCATACTGTGTCTATATATGTCTATACTCGTGATGTATTATAAAATCATTCCTGTATTAGAACAGTTTAGTTAGTTTTCTAATCAGTTTTGATCTGAGCATGGGAATGCCTACCTCAGCGATGATATGTTCACACACACACACACACACACACACACACACACACACACACATATATTGTATTGAATGCTTTTACAGGTTCCAACTGGGGTGTCCACAGGGCGATCCTTGAAATGATAATGTACTTCACTCTTCTTAGATGACAAATTCTATCCTCATCTATTACAGACTTTGAACTTTAGGGGGAAATTTGTTAGACAAAAATTGTCACCTTGACATTCTGCAATCTGTGTGAGTCCATTACCACTCATACTTTCCTCCTTTGCAAGTCTTAAGCCTCAATTCTTCATATCAAGCTTTGAAAATAAGAGAAAGCCCTCAAAAGTCTCTAAAATTCTGGTTTCGCACTTTCTCTTAGTATTACCTGTGGTCCCACACCCAATGGTCATGTCCTCTGCACACCTGACCGCTCGATCTCTGTGTTGTGTGTGCGGACCCCTGTAAAATTTAAAAAGGCACATGCATATTCTTAAAAACTCACTTTGAGTCATTTCTAGAAGCTTCTGGAAGGAATCTTGAAGTGGAAAGTTTTCTCTTTTAAGGTTCATGCATCCCATACCTTAAGGAGCTAACCCCTTGATGTGAGGAGCTTATCCCTTTGAAGGAGGACTCTATCCCTTCATAGGTGGACCTGTAACGTCCTTCCTTTGCATTATAAAATGAAGCATTGGGTTGGTTATTTGGGAGGTTGAAAGCTGAATATTTTTGAGGTGAAATGCTGCTGGAACTTAGTCTTCCTAAGTGAGCTTTTCTGAGGAGAGATTACATACCTCTTTGATCTCATTTGGAAGATTTTGAGGCTTGTCAAAGTAAAGGATATTCCTATTTCGTACCCTAGGAAGAGCTTGTACAACATCAAGGCACCAAAGGTTGTAAGGTTCTTCTATTTCAAAGTTAATACAAATAAGTTTATTTTTCTCAATACGCTGTGTTTTATGGTTTATTTTATGGATTCCTTGATCACCACAATGAACATGATTTATGCTATTAGCTATGCAGGTGTTATTTGGTGTGTGCTTGTTTGTGATTGCAGGTTCCCAAAAGGAAATTCTTTCAGATGGTTGAATGATGCCTGCGACAAACTAGCATTCGACATAAGGTAGGGTCTAAACACCTCTATAGTTTTTATTAATGAATCGCAATATGTTTAGAGAAAGGTAGATTTGTTTGTCCTGCTTGTTGCTAGATATCTTTTCATACTAGGGAGATAAGCCTTGTCCGCAAGATCGATTTATCCGGCCAACATGTAGTAACTAGAGGAAATCATGTAGCAACTACAAGGAACCCTGTAGAAGCCTATTTTAGACTATTTTGGGCATAGATAATGATCATAGCCTAGGGTATGCCTTCAACTAAACTCCATACCCCTCAATGCCATTTTTGGCTAGTTTTCCCATACCTTCATCCCCTACAAAATATCAGCATGTTTAGCTTAACATTTACATTTCTAAATTGAAAACCAAAAGACTATGTTTTGCAATATTTAGCTAGTGCATGCATACATCAGTTTTAGCAACATTAGGATCATTTCCATGCTTACTTAGTCCAGATAGCTAGATGATAGAATGCAAGGTTAAATTAGCTCTCTTCTGCAAGTAATTTGTGTTAAATCCTAGCTAGGTGGTTTCATGTCATTTAATAACACTTTCTATTTAGAACTTTCATTTCCTTAACATAGGAAAGCATTTACTTTATATTAAAGAAATATTTACATTCACTGTCAGTAGTCAGCCTCGTTCTAGTCAATAGAAGATTGGTTTGAAAAGCCCTAGTGGTCTATCACCCCAGTTGAGAAGTGGCAATGGTAGATTGTTGGATTTGTTGTGCATATAGCACTTTCACCTCCAAGTTTGTATGAACCCTAGGCTGATAAAGTAAATTTGGTCACCCTAGGAATTGTAACATCCTTGTTGCAGTACTGGGCTCATCACAACAATTTACCTTCAACCAAAATATGGTAAAGGTTCACATCTGCTTCACTTTTGGTTTAGCCTAACCCAATGCAATAGATCTCAATCCTGGTGTGCCAAGCATGGGGTGCTTCTTTTAGTCTATACATCACTTTCTTGAGTATGCACACATATGACTCTCTATTGAAGGTATCAAATCCTTTTGGATGGTCAATATACACCTCTTCCTCAATCATGTCATTGAGGAATGTTGTCTTCACATCCATCTGATGTGTCTTCCATCCAATCTATGCTTACAGTGCTAGAATAGATATGACTAATGAGTACCTTGCTACTAGATAAAAGGTCTCATTGTAAGCAATTCCCTCCACCTGAGAGAATCCTCTGACCACAAATCTGGCCTTGTGTTTCTCCACACTATGATTTGTTGCCTGCTTTACCTTGTAAATCCGTTTGGAACTCACCACTAACTTGTTTGTTGGTCTTGGGACCACTGCCCAAACATTTTTTCTAATCATGGAGTCATACTCCTCAACCATGGCATCAACCCATACTAGTTGTTGTACTACTTCCTTAAATGAGGATGGATCAACCTCTACACTCTTTCTCATCATAGCCATGTAGCCAGCGTACCGATCTGGTGAGCTCCTCTGCCTACACTGTGATGTGGGTGCTCCCACATTCTCTCTAGCTTCATTCATCAAACTTTCAGCCTCTCTAATGCACTTCCCTCCATCTCTTGAAGTATCTACATGAGTGGGTGCTTCCACTCTCTAATCCTCTACATGTGGCTGCTCCACATCATCCTACGGTTCCTCCTTTAGTGCTAAAAGCTCCTCATTTGCATGAATCTAAAGCTTCCTTTCAAGACACCATCAAATGGCCTTCTCCTCATATAACTTTACATCTCTACCAACCATCGTCATCCTATTCAATGGCAGGTACACCTAATAGTTATGAGGTGTATCAATATACCCAAAAAATATTCCCAACTTAGTTGTTGGCTTTAGATTTTTCCATGCATCCTTGGTAGCATGACAATAGACTGATGAACTGGTTCTTCCTTAAGTGTGCCACATCTAGTTTCTTACTTGAAAAATATTCTTCTGGTGTACTCATCCTGAGAATTCGATGAGGGCTTCTATTCTAGAAATAAATAGTTGTGTTACATGCTTCAGTCGACAAGTGCAATGGTAGGCCATGATCATCTAACATCGTCCATGCCTCTCCCACAATACTTATGTTCTTCCTTTCATCCACCCCATTCTGTTGTGGGTTATGAGGTGATATTAACTCTCATCGAATGCCTTCTAATGTACAAAATTTCTTGAATTAATTTGACACATATTCTCCACCATTATCGCTTTTGTGATATTTAACTTTCGTGTCGATATCTTTCTCACAAGTGCTTTAAATTCACAAAATTCAGCAAACATCTTATCTTTCTTCTACATGAGTAAAATCTAACACTTACAAAAAATCATTAAGAAATATTACGTAATACTTGTGCTTGGTCATGGGTGTTGTTGATAATGGTCCACACACATCTGAGTGAACTCTATTAATAATTTCTTGCGCTCAATTCTCTTTATCATGAAAGGAACCTTTGGTGTACTTCCCTAATGTACACCCTTTGCATGTGTCTCTCTTCTCTAGTGTACCCTTGGGAAGTCTTATATACATTTACTGCATGATATTCAAATCTTTGTGGTGCAAGTGACCCTATCTTCTATGCCACAACTCATTGATGTCTCGACTCTATCCCTTCGCTACTTTAGTGCTCAAAGAAATGCAGTCTTCTACATCCATTTTATAGAGGTTCTTCACCTGAACCCAAATCCGCTTCACCTGTCCTGAGGCTATGTGATGAAGGAAAGCCTTTCCCTTGCTAAATATCACATTATAGTTACAGTCCTCTAACATGGAAACTAAAACCAAATTTTTCTTCAAACTCAGAACATACATGACATCTTTTAATGTGAGGGGAGAATGAGACTCCCTTTGAAATGTAATAGTACTGATGTCAGTTGTGCATACCTTTGATCATCTCCCATCTCTATGTGCATATGAAGGTCCTTCTCCTCTAAGTCACTAAAGAAATTTTTTTTGTTGGCCATATGGAATGAGGCTCCACTATCTAGGTACCACGCACTAGCCATCACTGATGTCACATGCAAGTGATGAGGGTGAAATCCAATTTGAATTGTGAAGCAAGAGCTTCACCTGCTACTGCTCCTAAGGACTTCTTACCAGTATTATTGTTTGGACACTATGTAGCATAGTGTCCCATCTCATGACCATGAAAACATTTAATCTTCAACAAGTCCTTCTTGCCTCTTTAACTAGAATATGATTCTGAATAAGATGAATTCCCCTTCCCTTTCTTTGTCTTTCCAGCTCAGGCACAATTCTCATCATCATCATGCTTGTATGAGGATCCATCTCGAGTGTTTTGTTGAATCTCTTCTTGTACCAAGTCAAACCACAATGGATCCCACTTTGGTAGCTTCTCCCTCCCATTAACTGATTCATGGTAGCTATGCCAGCTCTTGGGAAGTCCTAGAAGTGCTAAGCTCACCAGATCATCTTCATAAAATGTAACATTAACACTTTCAAGCTCATCTTGAAATTGGATGAACCATTTCAAGTACTTTGGTATTGTATCTCCCTTCTCCATATTGATCTTTCTGAGCTTGTCCTTCGTTGCTAGCTTCATGTGGTCACTATTGTTTTGAAACAAGTCCGTCAAGGCCTTCTACATTGAAAATGGATTTTTCTTAAAGTGGAGGTTGGAGATAATATGATCTCGAACTCCTTCTAGGATAATACTTCTCGCCTTTTCCAAACTTTATCCACTCTAACAAATCTTAAGCATCAACTGTAATATCATTGTTTATGAGTTTTGTAAGCCTATTTTCTTCCAACACTACCTCCAGCCTGACCTTCCAAGCGATATAGTTTGAACTACCCTCAATGGCATATTTGAATCTCAATTCATAAAACAACATCTTGTTGGTTCTAAAGTATGATACTGCAAATTTGATTTCTCCTGCAAAAAACAAACTTGCATTCTCCTCTTCTATAGTGATTCCATATTCGATACTACATAGAAATTCCTTGTAGATTCAAACTACATATTGTAATATTCTAAAATAATTGACTTGAATCTACTTTACTCACTAGCGAAAACAATAAACAATTGATGAAATCACGAAGCATAAAAGAGAAAGAATTCAACCACAGATAACACAATAATTTTATTAGGAAAGCCACATCTCAAAACTCCTGCTATCGCTATATTTCATTAATTAAAATATGAGAAGATTACAATGTTTTTCTCAAGCCCGAGCAATCTATGCAGTATCTCAATCTGTTTCATTGCTTCACAAACAAGCTTCATCTAATACCTAGCCAAATATGATGCCTACCAAGATCTTATTTCCTTGCATAGTTTCTTAGGGAATTAGCCCGTATTTAATTGGGAAATTCTTCATCCATAATTGTGCAATTCATTATAGGCCTTCCTCTGATTACATGTACTATTGTTTTAATTTAGATGATTTTACAACTAATAGTACATTATCCATAAACTCCAATTTCAACTGGGTCTTTCTCTTATCTAACATGCATGAGTTAATTATGAGTGAATCCTCAATTCACTGATTGATCATTGTTTGTTACACATCTTCCACTAATTTTTCCATCAGTTGGAACTAGTTTAACTGAATTTAACTCAGTTAAACAAAATTAAATAAATACAACTCAAAAGAACTCAACCTGACCCCCTAAAATTTAGGAACCACTCTACACGGCTCTAGATAGAGTCCCAACTCGAATTAACTGAGTCAACTAAGTCAAATTAACATATTTAACTATTACAAGTTGCTATGAGAATTAGAATTACAATTTAATTTCCAATTTAATTCAAAGACAAAATTAAATTAATATTTTATTAATGCATTTTCAAAAAAAAAGAAAATCCTACCTATAACTCGAAAGACCTTTCATTCCCTATTTCCTAGAAAAAAATCACATGATTTGATTGAACATTGAGTAAAATGAACACCTCAATAGTGACATAAAAAGAAAAAAATTACATTTTATAAAGGGTTTGAAATCCTGTGGCTGGTAGGAAAATTATGGGTCAGCATGGCCATGGCCTCACAACCATGTGGAAACCAAAACGAAAAAAAAAAACCTGGACTAATCACCTGCCAATATATGAAGCACCATGAAACCTTGAAATTTCAACAACTTACATCGTAATCCAACAAATATATGTTAGGTGAGCGCCAAAAACTAGTAACAATGGCTAGCAAGAAGGAATGAAAAATAACTCAAATTGTTGAACATGAAATTTCGTACCAGAGGAAAACCTTCCTTGTTGAAAACAAATGTTGATTAGAGAACCTGGAGTCTTGAAAAAGTGCATGTTGAATCCGCAGTAAGGTGGAAAGCCTATAGAATCCTGATAGAGTAAAAAAATTAGGTTAGATTAGGTAACCAAACTAGGCAGTATTGATGACACTATCAAGAAACAAAGTCAGAGAAAACATTTAAAACCCCTTACTGTGTAGATTGTCGAGGATTGAGCTGGAAATGAAGGAGAAGCATACTTGTCATGGACACCGAAGAAGGGAATAGTACTTCGCAAATACTGGGATTTTCCAAGGTGGTGCCTCCCTAGGCATGACAGACCTACCCAGCAACAAAACAGGGGAATGTGATAGAACGAGACGAAAGCGATAGTTTAAGGTTTGACTGATAAATTGCCATCGTCCGACGCATAAAAACCTATCTCCATCGTATGTTTACCAAGGGTATGACAACCATATTGGAATCACGTGTCTAGGAGGGACATGGTGAGCTTTGGCTCACTCACTTAAACCAATGTCCCAAATCTCCACATGTAGTTCATAGTAAAACAATCTCGCTAATAAGACTTTGTTGTGTATGTACTTTACCAAACGTTAATAATCACGAACTAGTAGAAGTTCCCACATCAAATTTGTTTATCTATAAATTCTCAAAGGTATAAATCTCATTCTATGTACCTCCGAAATTTAACCTGAGATATAGAGAGGCGATTAACACAAGATAGAAATGAGGAGACACCCATTGGTTAGAAGATTCTCTTTGGAATTGAAAATAGAGAGCCTCTTAACTATACCACCATGTTTATAATAGAATACAAAATATGAGTAAGGTAAGTATTTAAAACATGAGGGAAAAGGCTTAATTTAGTATGGAAAACAATGGGGGACATATATTCATGACATAAACCAACTATCAATCCCACATGATTGAGGTGGAAAGTAAAAGGATTATTAGCATATAACTATTTTGGTTGAGTTTATAGATAGTCATAACTACATATATTTTAATATTGTTGAAATATTTAAATTAAAGAGATGTAATTATGAAAATTATTGGTTGGTTCGTCTCGCCACTACAATCAAGATAAGGATAAATGAGTTTGTCGCAGATTTCCTAGTGAAAATCAATGGGGTTAGCACCCAGGTATTTTTGAACATCATATTTCTTGGGTTCATGGGGATTCAACCTATTGGTCAATATTTGACCACATTCATTCATAAAGAGTGTTTCGATATTCTGAAAGATAAAGTCAATATATTGTCGATATTAAGGGTGAAATGTGGGGTGGAGGGATTTATAAGCATTGAGTAGTATAAAGAGGGGTAATTAGTGAAAATAGGGGATATCTATTAAAAATAAGGTTTATTTTTATTAGAGAGATGTATTACGAGGGGGATTCTGATAAAAGGGATTTTGGAGGTTTTTACCAATATTTAGTGAGATAGATATATTCTTCAATATTCCATGAAAAAAGGTGTTGTGACATAAGTTGAATTAGTTGAGAACACATGCTTGGGTCATACAATTCATATGAATCGGCTAGAAAAACATCACGTAATACTAGATTGCTACAACATGTGTTTCACATACCTTGGTGAAGAAGGGAATGTGAGGACAATTTATGGTGCTTAGAGGCCTATATCCATCTAAGAAATTTGAACAATGTAGATTGAAATAAGTTTTAGAAAATGGTGCTAGTAATATGAAAACAATATCGAAGAGCCAAACAATAAAAAGGAGTCAAATCTTAATGACTATGCAGTCTTGAGACAATATATGAAGATGTGTTTGGGGGTTGCTAAGATTTTCACTAAAAGGAGGCATTGATATGCTTGGACCTACCCTAGTTACTAAGGAAATCTAAAATGAGCACATCAAAGTTGAATTAATCACATATGTATCTACTAGAGTTTATAAATAAAGGGTACATGCACCTAATTTTCTTAACTTGGGGCTCTCCAAATTTTTTTATGAAGGAAAAGAATGCAAATATGATGTTGTGCATTCAGTTGAAATAACTAAAAAAGGTTATTGTAAACAAAAACTATCATTTTCCAAGGATTGATGACCTCGTTGACCAAATGAAAGGAGTAAGGATATTTTCCAACATTGACTTGATGTTAGTTTTATATCAAGTTTGAATAAAAGAAGAAGATATTAGTAAGACATCCTTTTGAATAAGGTATGGTCATAATTAATTTGTGGTGGTTCCATTTGGGTTTACAAATTCACTGGATTCTTTTCTACTTCGAGATTGGGAAGGAGCATGAAAATCATCCAAGGATGCTACTATAGGTGTTAATAGAGAACTTATTGCATGTAAAGTTGAATAAGTTACAATACTGAGGAACATTGCACTAGTCAGATATTTTATGCTTATAACAAGATACTACATGAGACACATTGAATATATTTCCAATAATGGTTAGCCAAGTACTTCACTATAAAAGAAAGTGATAAAATTTGAATGGACTAACAAGTGTAAAGAGGGTTTCCAATACTTGATATATTTACTATTTAGTGCACCTATTTTAAAGATTTTATATACAAATGAGGTTTTTCTTATGTGCATAGATGCATGCAAGAATGGACTTAGCAAAGCCCTTACCCAAAATGAGTATGTTATTTTTTATGTGTCTATGGAGCTCAAAGATCACCAAACAAATTATGATACACATTGTTTGAAGCTTATAACTATTATTAATGCATAGAAAATATGGAGACATTATCTTATTGATAGAAAAATTCAGTTGAAGATTTCAAAGTGGTTTGAAATACTCATTTGAGCCACCAACACTAAATGCAAGAAAACTAAATGGTTAGAATTCTTGAACAAATATGATTTTGACATAAAGGACAATAAAGGGGAAAAAAGGATAAATTAGTTGATGCACTTGGACAATATGACTTTGAAATAAAGCATATTAAAGTAAATAAAGTACAAAGTAGTTGATACACTTGGTAGGATAGTGCATGCGATGCACATTATAACCATACACTTATATAGAAAAAAAAATCAAAAGTATTTTATAGGTTGTAATTGTAAACAAACATTATGTGTGCATTAAATAACGCTTATCATATTATAATATATAGTAAAAATTCAAAATATATGATGGAAGAGTGTATATTCCTTTTGTATAGGAACAAAGTCTACATTTATAATTATGAAGGATTGGGAAACTTAGTGTTGAACGAGATGTGTAATGTTCCATATATTAAATATCTATAGTATCACAAAATGATTTCCACTAAAGAGAGGCATTGATATCTTGATCTTGGACCAACCCTAGTTTATAAGGCTGGCCAAAATGAGTACATCAAAGTTGAATTAATCACATACGTATCTACAAGATTTTAGAAACAAAGGGTACATGCACCTCATTTTCTTACCTTGGGGTTCCCCAACATTTTTTTGTGAAGGAAAAGAATGGAAATATGATGTTGTGCATTGAGTTCAAATAACTAAAATAGGTTATTGTAAACAACAACTATGATTTTCCAAGGATTGATGACCTTGTTGATCATTTGAAAGGAGTAATGATATTTTCCAACATTGACTTGATGTTAGTTTTAGATCAAGTTTTAATAAAAAAAAATGAATATATTAGTAATACATCCTTTTGAATAAGGTATGGTCATTATTAATTTGTGGTGGTGCCATTTGGGTTTACAAATGCACTAGTTTCTTTTATGCATCGAGATTGGGAAGGAGCATGAAAACCATCCAAGGATGCTACTATAGGTGTTAATAGAGAACTTATTGTATGTAAAGTTGAATAAGTGTACCTCCTATTAGAAGCATATCGTTATTGAGGCCACATTATATTAGAGGATCCAATAGCAATTGATATATAAAATATTGAGGCATTCAAAGGTAGGCCACCACCGAGGAACATTACACTAGTAACATATTTTATGCTTATAACAAGGTACTACATTAGACACATTCAAAATATTTCCAATATTGGTCATCCAGTTACTTCAATACAAAATAAAGTGATAAAATTTGAATGGACTAACAAGTGAAAAGAGGGTTTCCAATACTTGATATATCTACTAGTGAGTGCACCTATTTTAAATATTTTACATACAAATGAGGTTTTTCTTATGTGCATAGATGCATGAAAGAATGGACTTAGCAAAGTCCTTACCCAAAAGGAGTATGTTATTTTTTATGAGTCCATGGAACTCAAAGATCACCAAAAACATTATGATACACATTTTTTGAAGCTTATAGTTATTATTAATGCATAGAAAATATGGAGACATTATCTTATTAATAGAAAAATTTAGTTGAATAATACACCAAAGTGGTTTGAAACACTTGTTTGAGTCGCCAACACTAAATGCAAGAAAATTAAATCGTTGGAATTCATGAACAAATATGATTTTTACATAAAGCATAATAAAGGAAAAAAATAAAGGATAAAGTAGTTGATGCACTTGGAGGATATGACTTTGAAATAAAGAATATTAAAGTAAAAAAAGGTATAAAGTAGTTGTGTATGCGATGCACATTATAACAATACACTTATATAGAAGAAAAAAAGTCAAAAGTATTTTATAGGTTGTAATTGTAAACATACATTATGTGTTAAATGATCCAAAAATACAATTTTATCATAGGTTATAAAATTAGAATAAAATAATTATTAATTTAAGATATTAAATTAATAATTATTATTCTAGAATGTTTAATTATTTAATTGAGACTTTTAGAATTAGCATATTGTTGTAACTAGATATGACTCTCCAAATGTATTGTATCTTAGGCTCTATTTTAGGAGATTTGTTAGCTAGTTGGTTTTTATAGCATTTATTGTAAATGGACACTTGTTATTTAATAAGTTATCCATAATTAGAGATAGTTAGGACATAGAGCTTATAAATAGCTCATTGCAAGAGTGTTTGGTAGTTCGGGTGTAAACTCTTGCAAAATCATATTATGTAATTGTTTTTATGATTAATAAAATTATGTGTCTGAGGACACGTTTGCCATTATTGTGGTATCAGAGCTCCAGTAATGCTGTAGTTGATTTGAGGAGGAGATTCCTGCTCTATCAGATCGTGGAAAACTCAACTCCATTGAATTGATCAGCGAATGATTGGTATGAATTTGTCCAGTTTTATGTTCAAAAGAAAATAAATTTTATTATTTTAGTGATTTAAGAATTTTTTTAAAATCTGAAAATCAATTGTAAGAATTACTATTTCCACTGTGCACTGTCAAATTGAATTCCTAACCACGTAGATTTCTTCCCTGATCAACGAAGCCATAGTTGTTTGTCATTGGGATTGAAAACTTGGCATGTTATTTTGAAGTATCTCGATTTGCGCTTGTGTAAAGGAATTTTGTAGAGCAATTAAGGCTCGCAATACATAGATAGTTGATAGAAATTAGCGCAGACATGTATTCTCACAGGTGGAAAAGTGAATCAAACGCTTGCTGTTTTCTGATCAGTAGCAAACCTTATAAATTTGGTGCGTTCTGAGCAGGCCCACTATGGTGTCATTGTGATGTGATTCGTAAACATCAGGAAATGATTGAGGTTTTGTATTTTGAAGAGTGATTCAATTAATATAAATTCTCTCTTCTACATGGGATTGAATTTATGAATTGTTCATGTGCTTTGATCTTATGCGTCCAACACATGTTTATTGAGGCCCAATTCTACCAATAGATGGTGATTAGCGTGAGGAATAGACGCTGCATGTAATGATCAAAGGGATCTAGTGTGAGTGCTATGTCCGTTGGAGCATGCAGTCTTTATGTGTATTATTAAATGTTGGAGCATTGAATGTACTACTTTCTACATATATTGGTCAAGGATTACAGTGTTCCATATTGCCAATGCATTGAAATGTATTTGTTCTACACTGATTCATAGTTACAGTGCGTATAATCCCTGAAACGTTGAGTTAAGTTTCCATGCGTAGTCAATTTTCTGTGCGTCGGGTTTTGTGTTGTTGGTGGTCAATACAATGTTGAAGCGTCGATTGAATGGAGTGTTGTAAAAATTCTTGCTATTGCTCTTTGTGTTGATATCCTACCTGCATTGGAATGATGCATTGATTAAAGCATGGTATGTGTGAAGTAATGTTAGCAACGGACTTAACCTTCTGATTGTTCTATTCCCAGTCATTCTTGCAAGATAAATCCCAAACATACATTAATTCCAGCCAAGAAGAATAGACCGAATTATGCAATGCATGCAGAGGTTATGGAAAGAGCAAGAAGCCAACATGAGCCAACCTGCGAGCAAGAAGCTTGCGAGCAAGAAGCTTGCGAGCAAGAAGCTTGCTAGCAAGAAGCTAGAGTGAAGCCTATCAACGTGAAGCTAGAGTGAAGCCTGCCAGTGCAAAGCCAGAGTGAAGCTTGTCAGCTTGGATCATAAAGTTTTTTTTTTTATGGTAATATAAGACATATTGTATTTTGGTGAGATCTGGTGATTTTTTAATTTTGGGAATTTATTGTTTGTGGAGTAATAAGGTGATTAGTAAATTTTTAGAGTAATAAGGGGATTTCAATTGTAATTTTTTGAAGGGATAAGTGTAACTCAAAGTAATTTTAGTTTGAGGTGGGGTAACTTTTTTTTTTACTAGATTGTGCAAAAGCACCATTGTAAACATCAAATTTTGAAAGTTTCCTTGTAAAAATTTGAGAAATTGACTAGAGACAAGTGCAAAGCTCAGTCAATTTTCTGTTTTGACGACTATTCGAGGGTCAAGGCCAAGCCCCGTAGTTCTTTTTTTTGCATCATGCGTTGCTATGGTGTTGCGCATCTTGAGTTTTTTTGGAGCTTGATTCATGGTGTGAAGTCTTAACACTACAATGTCCAAGTTGATTACTTTGTTTTCTGATTCCGACAAACTTGAAGGCACAAAATCTTATAAAACATGGCATCGTCTCATCAAAAGCACTCCCATTGACAATGAATTATGGCAGGGTATATGTGATGGAGATGTTAAGCCAAATAAACCCGCAGATGCAGTTGCACTAGCAAAATGGGAAATCAAGAATTCTAAAGCCTTAGCTCTTATTAAATCGTCTCTGAATGATGAAATGTATGTCCATATAGAAAATGCTACAGATGCATGGTCTACTTTGAAAACTTTTAAAGACCTCTTTGGTACTCAGTCTGAATCAAAGAAAGTTGATCTACAATTAAAATTGTTGCAACAAAAATTAACTGAAGGCGGTGATGTTCTTGAATATATCTCAAGACTTAAGAATATTAGGCAAGAAATTATTAATGGTGGTTTTCCTGCAATTGATGATAGCTTTATGGTCACAATTGTAATTGCTGGACTTCCTTGTTCCTACACGCATTTTTTGGAGACTGTACAAGTAACTGGGAAATTAGAGAAACTAAAGTTTGATGAACTCTGTGAAATGTTGACTCAACATGATAAAACTTTTGGGAAGAAGAAGAATGTTGGTGAAGATGTTTTTCTCACAGAGGCCAGCACTAGTAAGTCATCAGCAGACAGTTCTCGAGCCAGAGGCAGAGGGAATCAGAATCAAACAGCACATAATCAAGGTCGAAGTCAAAGCAGAGGAAACAATTTTAATAGAGGAGGAAGAAATAATTTTCAAGGTAGAGGAAACAATCAAGAAAGAGGCAATTTTCAAGGAAAAGGATATAATAATCAAGGTAGGTGTCGAAGATGTAACAAAGTTGGCCATTATGCTGAAGATCGTCGAACTTCATTTAATAAAATTCCCAAGTTTTAGTAGCATTCAACGCAATTTGCCAATGATCAAGATGAAGATAACTCAGAATATATTTTCACTTCCTCACCAGCATCACAAATTTCATCCCATCTTAGAAGTGACTATGAAGATGCCTGGATCTTGGATTCCGGGGCCACTCAACACATGACTTGTCGACGTGATTTTTTCTGGAATTTTCAAATTGCCAACTCAATTCCATTTTTCTTGCTGATGATATAAAACATACTCCTTATGGAAAAGGAGTAGTAAAAGTTTTTCTCCCTGGAATTGGAGAAAAAATGATTTCCAATGTATGGTATGTACCCAATTTTAAGAAAAATTTGCTCTCTTTAGTCACGATTCGACAAGCAGGACATCAGGTGATTATGGAAGATGGTTTAGTCAACATTAATTCAGTCAAACAAAACTTGAAAACAATCATGACAGGTTATGAAGATGGAAAACTGTTACAGATGAAAGGGACAATTATTCCAAGGCAATTTGATTTTGCAGGGGTAGTGACTACATGTATTTCACCTATAAGACTATGGCATGTAAGATATGGACATTTTAATTTTGTCTGTCTTTCTCAATTGCAGAAAGAAGGAATGGTTAAAGGACTTCCCACTTTCAAAAGGGAAAACACAAAATGTGAAGCTTGCATTTATGGCAAACAAAATCGAGAAAGTTTCCCAACAAGTTCATGGCATACAAACAGGTAGCTACAACTAGTTCACAGTGATGTTTGTGGGCCACTACAAACTTCCTTTGGTGGATGCAAATATTTCAACTATTCATTGATGATTTCAGCAGAATGACTTGGGTTTACTTCTTGAAGAACAAGTCAGAAGCATTTGATAAGTTTAAAAATTTTCGCCAACTTGTTGAAAATGAAGTCAAAGAAAAGATAGGTACTCTCAGGACAGACAATGGGGGAGAATTCACTTCGAATGAATTCAAACATTATTGCAGTGAAAATGGCATAAGACAACATCTCACTAATGAATTCACTCCACAGCAAAATGGAGTAGTCGAAAGATTGAATCGCACTTTGTTAGGAATGGCGAGATCCATGTTAACCTTCAAGAGGTTAAGTCCAACATATTGGGCGGAAGCAATCCATACAGCTGTCTACTTAAGAAACAAATCTCCAACTGCTTCTTTAGACGGAATCACACCTTATGAAGCTTGGTTTGGTTTCAAACCTCGAGTTAAACATCTTAGAGTTTTTGGGTCAGTGTGTTATGCCTTAGTTCCGAAAGAAAAACAAACTAAGCTTGACTCGAGAAGTTTAAAATGCACAATGATTGGATATTCTGATGAGAAGAAAGGGTATCATCTTTTGACCAATGGAAAATTCATTGTGAGAAGGGATGTCATTTTTGATGAAACTGAAAGTAAGAGTGCTGAAAAAATTGAAAACCTTCTTCACAAGTTAGAAACTAAGGGAAGTAAAAGAAATGGAAAAATGCACAGTCAACCAACTTCACCAAATTGGTATGAACTTGATTTTCCTTCCTCTGAAGATGAGTCATCCAGTCCATCTACATCAACAACATCATCTGGGTCTTCTAGCAGTTCATCCGCATCTCCAAGCAGCAATAGTTCTTCTGACAGTGATTCTCCACACTCTTCACCTGAACGACGGAAATCAGTTTATATTAATCCTCTTTACAATGATGGAGACTTTACAGAAGTGCAAACAAGTGAGCCCCAACTACCAAAATGGGCAGTTCAACTTTTGAAATATGTAAAGCCTGATGAGCAGAATAAAACAGGCACCAGAAGGGCACATAGAAGTGAAGGCAATTTTGCCTTGATAGCAAATGATTTTACTGAACCTTCCACATACAAAGAAGCAGTAAAACATAAAGAAT
>APFE030024783.1:0-13228 GCA_000404065.3 Pinus taeda
GTCACCTTGATTATTTGCAGTCGGTATGGGTCTATCGCCACCTATACCAGCCTCCTAAGCAAGTCTCAGACCTCAGCTCTTCAAAACAAGCTTTGGAAATGAGAGAAAGACATCAAAAAAGTAATGTAACTCTGATTCCGCACTTTCTCTCACTTTTCCCTGTGGCCCACACCTTTTGTTCAGAGTATCTGCATACTTATACGCTCTGTATGTAAAGGGGAGGGTGCGTACCCCTGTGAAAGTCAAAAGGCACAATTTGTATCTTAAAAAACTCACTTTGGGTTAATTCTAGATGTTTCTAGAAGGAATTTTGACGTGGATTGTTCACTCCAAAGTGGGTTCATGCATCCCAAAAGAGGAGCTAATCCCTTGTTAGGAGGAGCTATCCCTTTGAAGGAGGATTCTATCCCTTTGAAGGAGGACCTAGTAACTGCCCTCCATTGCACTATAAATTGAGGCATTTGGTTAGTGGCTGGAGAGGTTAGAAGCTGAACTTTTGAGGGTAAATGCTAGTGAAATCAAGACTTCCTATTTGAGCTTAAGAGGAGAGATCACATACCTTTTTTGGCTTCATTGGGGAGTAAGTGAAGCTTGTCAAAGTAGAGGAGACTTCTTTTTGGACCCTGGGAGGAGCTTGTATAGCATCAAGGCAAAGGTTGTAAAGTTCTTCTTCTTTTGAATTAATACAATCAAGCTCATTTTTCTCAACAAGTATCTTATGTTATTTGTTTCATGGACTCCTTGACTTTCATGTTAAATATGTTTTATAATACTGGTTATTCAGGTGCTATTTAATCGTTTACCTTGTTTGTGTTTGCAGGTTTGTGACAAAGGAACTTACTTGGATCAAAGGAGCGAAGGCATCTCCAAACTTGCGTTGGACATGAGGTAGGCCTTAAACACATTTGTTTGCCATTATTTATAAAGCGCATTTAGAGAAAGATAGTGTCTGGTTGGTTTTTTTGTCATTAGGTCTTCATTAGATTCTAGGAAGGTCTATCTTGTCCGCAAGATCGACTCATTCTGCGTGACATATTGTTATCACTCCTCCGAATCTCCAAGGCTGAGAAAGAGTCTAGCTGAGGTAACCACAGATCAATCTTTTAGCTTGGTAGCTAGCCCTACCAACTCGGAGAGGGCTCTATCCAAAGGATCACAGCCAGGAGAGCTAGATAGATTAGGGTTTTAGGCTAGATGTAAAGTGCAAGGGGTTGTTTGATTTGATTTTTGGTTGGGTAGTCACAAGGATGTGTGTTTTTAGGTCAGAGGGACTAGGTTAGGGCGAATGAGATATGATTGCAGAAATTCAAAGGGGCAAGGTAGGTATGAAGCTTAACACTTAAAAGGTTATTTCATGAGATGATTTAAGAATGATGAGGAGTTAGGAAGAGCATAAGAGATGTATTCTTCCTAAACTGAAGAAAAATGGACAAAGTATGATAAATTACCCAAAACAGAGCATGAGCAAACATATATTCTGCTTATCAACTTGTAAATTACCGTATAACATAAATGGAATGGTTTATGAACTGATAAAACATTCATACAAATGATCACAAAGAAGAAACAATGCTAAAAATGCATACCACATGTATACCAGAAAAATAGTTGCAACTCATCTATTGAAAATTGCCAAAATCTGATACAATAGTCTCTGATCACTAGTATAGCATCCCTACTGAATCCCACCTATAAAATGATTGAGAAAATACATAACATAGGCCAAAAACCAACTCATCCTAGGCATTATGGGTTGAATCGATGAGTGGAGGAGCAGTTGCAAGAAAGGTTGAACTGATAGCTGGAGTGTAGGGTGGTCAAAGTGACTCATCCCTCACTCTAGCAAACTGATTCATTACATGCCACATAGGCCATCTAACTGATGTATATACCCTAGGTAAAAGTAAAAACATCATAGTTACATCCTATAGATCAATTACATAGGTAAAACTTGAATTTTCCATATATAAAAGTCAACCTGGAATGAAACAGTGAAAATTGTGGAAAATTGTCAAACACACAACATCCTATTCAAGTTGACTTTTGACCACCTTCTCGATGTCAAAATGTAGCACAGGATAGCTCATTAGAAATTTTATCCTATCTAGTTTCAAAAACTACCCTTGGTTTTCAAAATGGGCTTTATTTACCCCTCCAAAATTGCAATCTCCCAAGACTTCTCAAACACATAGCAACCAGGCCAGAAAAGAGGTAGAAAGGTCATTTTCTGGTAGTTTTTGACCCTTTTGGTTGACCAATTTTGCTCCAAATCCTTAGAAAAAGTACCGGGTGCATGTCCTCACCATTCTTAATCCAAAAATACTGACCATTTTCTCATTGGATGCCCCAAAAAAAAGCGCAACGTCCTAGGTGCTTCGTGTTTGACCGTGTTGACTGTGCCAAAATTTCTTCAAAAAACACAGCAAAACACATCTTGCCAAAATTGTTCAAAAACGGCCAAAATTGGTGGGCTAACATCTGGCTATATGTTTGAGGCATGAGTGATGCCTCGGCAAGGATATACAACCTCTTTTTCTCCTCTTGCTTGGTCAAAGCCTCAATTTTTGCATGAGCTCTTCTGAGCTTGGCTCTTGCAATTTTGTCTCTCATATCATAGTGCTTCTCCATCCTTCTTTGAATATAATTGTCCTTCTTGGCCTTGCCTAGGAGGTTCTCCAGATGATCATTTACCTTCTCAAGCCAATATTCTCAGTTTTCATTTACCATCTTGGCAAATTGCTCATTCAAGGTGAGTTGATTGGCCATTTCTTCCTCCCTTTTCCTTTCCTACTCCAAGGATATGAAAGTGTCCCTTGCAATGTTAAGTTGATCAAGGTGGTGTAGGACTATCATTTTGATGAGAGAATGGTGAAATATGCTCTGCATTTGATGATCATGATCTTTCCTTGGGGCAATGTATGACATCTTGTTGATATCCCAGTAAAGATAATAGGGCAGATTGAGCATCTTAACTCTTGTAAAATGCATGAGTAACTGAATATGATAGGAATAGATCCTAGAAAACCTGCCCTCACATGTAAAGTACTTCATGATGATTTTCATCATAGGAACATATCTACCTAGGAGGTAAGAGAAAGGAAAAATCCTCCTTCTTTCATTCTTATGGTTGGGTTTAAGATATGGCTCAGAATAGCAATAATCTGAATCTACTTGTTTAAACCACTTTTCCCCAACATCTGGGATCTCAGTAGCAGCTGATATGATAGCAGAAGATATGGTAAAGGTGACACCGGCCAAGGTTGCTTGATTGTCATGGAGGTTGATAATGAACTGTCTGGTCAATTCATAATGATGTTGTGTCCTTTCCACCTTCTCACAAAACTCAAAACAGCCCATATTTTTAAAGCTTGTGACAGTGATGGGAGATGCCATGAGCTCTCTAGTATTGGTTGGTTCATATCTAATGATTTTCCCTCCTTTTTTATATTTCCTCCTCTATTATTTTTATCCATCACTCTGACTTGTGTGTTCTTCTTCTCCCATGATTTGTTGCCTTTAAAACCCTAGGGGATATGAAAGGACCCTGGCAATGGAAAGTGGAAAGATGTGAGGAGACATGATGAAGAGAGATGGGGAAATATGATAGGCAGATGATGAGAATAATCTTAACTAGGGGCAATGTATGAAAACTAAGAAATATCCCAGTAAGATAATAGGAAAGAATGGCAGCTTAAATCTTGGAAAAACAACAAACAACTAAATATGTAGGAAAAGAGCCTAGAAAACCTGCCCTCACATGTAAAGTACTTCATGATGATTTTCATCATAGGAACATATCTACCTAGGAGGTAAGAGAAAGGAAAAATCCTCCTTCTTTCATTCTTATGGTTGGGTTTAAGATATGGCTCAGAATAGCAATAATCTGAATCTACTTGTTTAAACCACTTTTCCCCAACATCTGGGATCTCAGTAGCAGCTGATATGATAGCAGAAGATATGGTAAAGGTGACACCGGCCAAGGTTGCTTGATTGTCATGGAGGTTGATAATGAACTGTCTGGTCAATTCATAATGATGTTGTGTCCTTTCCACCTTCTCACAAAACTCAAAACAGCCCATATTTTTAAAGCTTGTGACAGTGATGGGAGATGCCATGAGCTCTCTAGTATTGGTTGGTTCATATCTAATGATTTTCCCTCCTTTTTTATATTTCCTCCTCTATTATTTTTATCCATCACTCTGACTTGTGTGTTCTTCTTCTCCCATGATTTGTTGCCTTTAAAACCCTAGGGGAATGATAGAATGGACTGTGGGTATTGGAAATGTGGAATGATGTGAGGAGAGATGATGAAGAGGAGATGGGGATATGTGGAATGAGGGAGATGATAGGGAATAGTCATTAAGTGAGGGAGGAATAGTGATGAAAACTAAGAAATTTGCTTGTGAGATGATAGGAATGAATGGCTAGGGTTAGATCTTAGGAAAAACAACAAACAATTTAAACCCTATGTAGGCAAACAAAGGAGGGTAGGAGTGAGTAATTCTTCCACCAACCTAATTTTCTAGAGTGAATGATGATTAACCTGGAAACTTGGTGGCGATGGATGGTTTTTAGAACATTTGGATCCTTTCAGGTGAACGTGTAGGGACACAAGCAAAGGCGCAGCAACCTGATCGAACACGCAGCGACCTCTACAGGACCACAGCACATTTATAAATTACACTATAAATTTTGAAAAATGCGCAGTGACCTCTACAGGAGCGCAATGACCAAGCTAAATGTGCAACAACCTTGATGAATGTGTCCTCTTGCTCTATTTTGCCCAATTTCACCTAAAAATCACCAATTTTCTTTTGCTAAGCAGTTGTGAGAGTGGTAGAGTGCAAATGAGGCTTTCATGAGTGCATTGAGAGGCTCTATACTTGAATTGACTTTAATTTATGATTTTTCATACCCACTTTCTATAGTTCTTTGTCATTTTCAAATTCTCAATTTAATGCCTTTTTTTGACTTTCTGACCTTTTTTTCTCTTGACAGGTGGGTAATGCTTTGGCAATGCTGATTTTTGACTTTCTACTTGCAATGCTTTTGGCAATGGACTTGAGTATGCAGCTAAAAGTGACTTATTACATATGCTAGACATAAAATTACATAAGCAAAAATAAAAATTATTACATATGTTTGCAATTCTAATTTACAAACTTGGGATAAAATTCTCTTGAAATCAAAGTTAAGGCTTTCAGTAACTATGGTTACATGCTTTTGGAAAGCTTTATTTAACTGAAAAAGATAGTATTTTCTTGACTCTCATATTTTGCTGACCTTATGCAGTGAGATGGTGACTTACTAGACCTTGGAAAAATAAACTCTAGGTGACCTAATGGAACCTCAAATGACTAATTTCAAGTGGATTTGACTGTTATAAAATGTGATGAAATGAGCCTTCATGTTCAATGGTAACCTAGAAGACACATTAAGGAGAGCCAACAAACACAAACTTTTGAGAGGGAAAAGTGAATTTGGACTTTGGACTACCATCAGTGAACAAATTTTTTTCATGATGGCTTGAGTGGAATGCAAAAAATTTCAAGCAGGACTCTAATATGATATAAAAGAGGAATTTTAATCATTGGTGGCAGTATGAAAATACTGACTCTAACATTGCCTTATTTGGGGATGGCAACTCCTTCGAGGTGCCAAGAACACTGTAGACCAAGTAGCCTTACCATTTGGGCCAATATGATCAAAAACTCAAAACTGA
The DNA here is from genome assembly GCA_000404065.3 of Pinus taeda. Classification (NCBI taxonomy): domain Eukaryota; kingdom Viridiplantae; phylum Streptophyta; class Pinopsida; order Pinales; family Pinaceae; genus Pinus; species Pinus taeda. The sequence continues at coordinate 5,723 of APFE030024783.1, forward strand.
CTTTCAAGATTAAGGGCTAAATTTTCAAAATATTAAAAAATCAATGAATCTCCATGGCCTTCACTTCGGGCTGCGAACTCTAGTGGTCTTCAGCTTCACACTTTCATAAAATTTAAAATGTATGTAAAATGAAACCAAGGAAAATTTAGAAAAGATAATGCTTGAGGAGCCTACCATTGACTGGTCCTCCTAAGCATGAATCTCCATTCATTTCTTCCAACAAGAAAGCATTTTGTCCTTGGAAAGCTTAAATCTGATAAGGGCCTTTCCATAAATTCTCGAATTTACCATGCTTTCCCTTGTCCTCATTTCTAGCATCCCAATGAAGTACCACATCTCCAATTTTGAAATCATCTTCCTTTGTTTTCCGATCATAGATCCTTTTATCTTCTCATGTAACTTAGAGGTGTTCTGAAATACCTCTTCCTGTGTCTACTCTAAGTGGATCATTTGATTGATCCAGCACTGCATATCATTCTCTTCACTTCTCATTTCTTGTAACAGTTTGATGACTGGGAGTGCCAAAGATGTAGGGAAAACAATGTATACTCCATACACAGTCTGAAAGGGTGAAAGCCCAAGAGACTTCTTACTACTCACCTGATCTGCCCACAGTGCATTGATAAGCTTTTTATGCCAATTATTTTTGTTGGCCTCCAACAGTTTCTTGATGATGTTAATTAAAGACTTATTGGAGGACTCCACCAAACGATTACCTTGTGGATAGTATGTTGTAGAATGTCCCAACTTGATGTTGTACCCGTCACAAAACTCAATCATCTTTTTGGGTTTAAATGTTGTCGTGTTGTTTGTGATTATCTTATGAGGACAACCAAAACAAGACAAGATGTTAGTTTCTAAAAACTGAATGATAACTGAATCAGTTGCTTGCCTGGTTAGGATTGCTTCGATCCACTTTTTGAAGTAATCCATAGCTATCAGTATTTACTTATGTTATGCAAATGATGATGGATTGATCTCACCTATGAAATTTAGGCCCCACTATTGAAAAGGTGCATTCACTGATATTGGTTGTAGAGGTAAGGGAAGGAGCTTTCTTTCTTTTACCTTGAAAAACTTGACACTCATGACAACTCATCACTACCTTGTAGATATCTGCAAAAAGCATAGGCCAATAGTAACCTGCTCTCAGCACTTTGTTGATCATAGTTTTCCAATACAAATGACCCCCACAATCTCCTTTGTGTAAGTCATTTATTACTTATTTGGACTCATCTTCAGTTAAATAGTTGAGTAATAAACCTCCTGGATCTTTCCAATATAGCGCATTGTTCATGATACAATATTTAGAGGCTTTCAACTTCAAAGAACCGATATTAGTCTTAGACATACCTGGAGGGGGATTTAGATGCTGAAGTACATAAATGATATCAAAATATCGCAGAGATGAGAGAAAGATTTCAGATACTTGAATGAGATCCACTTCTTCTTGATTATCCGGTAATGCTGCACAAGGTTGATGTCCAGAGCATGAAGGTTTCACTCGGCCATGATTTTGGCTAAGCCTTGACCCTTGATCAGCTTTGTAGGCTCGATCTCAAGATCATACTCTAATAGTGTTGCGATCCATCTACCTCTTCTACCTTCCGGGTCATTCTGCACAAGGACTTCTTTTACCACCACATTAGGCACATAAGCAAGAGTATGCGAATGTAGGATGTAAAATTTGAAATCTTTGATTGCTTTTACCAAAGCCAAGGCCTGTTTCTTAATGATATTGTACTTGAGAGTTGCATCCCTAATGTTACAACTGAAAAACGCAATTGGAAGCTCAATTTTATCCCTTTTCTGCATTAGTACCACTGCCATAGTATGCTCGGAAGCAAAATAAAATATGATAAAATCATCGGTGTAATCAAGACTAATCAAGACAGAGGCAGTGGTTAAGGCAAGCTTGACTGCATGAAAAGACTTACGGGCTTCCTCAGGCCATTTTACCTCATTATCTTTTTTCAACATATTGATCGTTTCTCTAAGATGTTCAGCCAAATTAGGAATAAATCTTCGTAAGAAATTCATGTTACCATTGAAAGCTTGGATCTCCTTTTTGTTGTGAGGAAAATCATTTTGTTGAATGGCTTCTACTCTTGAAGGGTCGATCTGGATGCCATCTTTCGAAATGATGTGGCCAAGGAGTTTGCCTTCCTCCATGGAAAACAGACTTTTCTTTCGATTGAGAGAGATTCTGAACTTTCTACACTTCTGAAAAGTGATCCTTAAATGATGTAAATGTTCATTATCTAAATGTGAATATACGTGTTGGGCAACTTAATTGCTTAAATTGCTTTCATTAAATTATCAACCAGGGAAACTCGTAAGCTTGTGATGATGCCAACAAAATATATGCAGGAATAGGCAACTAACTCTATGTCTAACTAAATGATTTATGATTCAATATAATATGCAAGGGAAGAGGCTCCTAATTGAGGAGGTCCTGGTTGTCCTTCCCTACAGTATTATAGATTGAAAAGAAATCATTAATTACATAAAACCAGAAACTTGAAATAAAGACAAGAGAATGAATTTAATTGTTGTTCAGATTCAAATAGAGAGAGAGACTAACTTAATCCTTGATTGTCCCCTCATATATTGATCCAAACTAAACTAAGATTCATTCATAAGCATAAGAAATGAAATAACTTGAAACTTAAAGGCAAAAGAATTGAATTTCAATTATCATGCAAAATCAAATAGAGGGAGAGCCTAACTTAGACCCTTGGTTGTTCCCTCATATGCTGATAAGATTTTAATTTAAAACTCATTCATCAATCACAAACAAATCCTCAAATATCTAAGCAATGAAATAAGATCTATTATGAAATAAAATGTTCCTTTGATCCTTTTAGAGTGAGCTCAATTCTCCTAAGAACAAAGTGACAAGTCATGAAAAACTGAAAAACAATGAAAGGAAATCGTCGTCATCTGCTACAAAATTTAGGTCTTCAAGTCTTCAACACTCGATGGCACAAATCTTTCCATGTGAATAAATGTGTCAATGTCGAACATGGAAAGAAGTCATTGGATTATCGACTATTGATGAATGTCATTAACCAATGCGAGGCAAACTCACCATTAATGTCAATGAGTGCCAAGGTACCTAAGTACATCTTGCGAAGTGTGAATAGATGAGTTGATGTCGAGCCACTTGCAAGATCCAACGATCAAGGGATGGTGTATTCCCATGATTGTTGGCGAGAGAGCCTGTCATTAAGGCATACAAGCCTCAAGGTACTAATATTGACTCTAGTCTTTATCCCAAATAAGGTGCTGAGATCGATGGGTCAAGACGTGTTAGAAGGGAGGCCTTAAGGAATCCTCCATCATCTAACACGAGTATGAAATAATGATTTTGAAGGACCAAAGATGAAAAATTTGCATTGAAGCAGGGTTTATTTGGAAGAAAAGGAAAATGGGGTGACTCAGCTTTGTAAGGGAGCTGAATGACTTTATTCATGGGCTATAGGTTAGTGAAAGAGACAAGAAAATGACTGTGAAGGAAAATAGAATGGAAAATTTATCAAGGTTTTATTTGAAAACATGGAATGGAAAAGGAGTAGAAATATAATGGCGAATGTAAAGGGAAATGAGGTGAATGTTTATTAAATGAAGAAGCATACTGGCATCTGAAAGGCTTGCATGGAGGACTCATTATGATTTACAATTTTACAAAGGGAAGAAAATATTGGTTGTAATGAATATGGATTTATTCACATGATTCATCATAAAATTGATCTGTTGGAAGTCCAATTGTCGACAAATCAGACTCCTTGAATGATCATCCGATTAACGCAAACCTGCAAAAACTTGGCATTCACAAAACATAAATATATCCAAGCAAAAGTGATTAATTTCTACTTGGTTTTTTATGCAAATATTAAACACCAATGAAACAGATTTAAATAAAATCAAATGTATAAGTTAGCCCAATTCCATGATTTTTTACAGATCCATTTTCAAATATGAAATGAGTATAGTTAACTCCCTTCTTATGTAACTTTTGTAGATAAAATTCAATTTTGTTGCAATTATGCAAATCCCGAACATAGTCGAAATTGTTTCATGATTTGCGTCGAGGATATCGAATTTCACATGTCGTCCTCGATCTTGTATTTGCCAAAATCTGCATCATTTCAAGATATTTAATACAGATGCATCAAATAAATATAAAAATAAAAATAAATTCAGAATGAAAACTAATTGTTACTCCTTGAAAGTTTCGTCGTGTTGTGATTTTTTGTGCTTTGCCCATATTCCATAACATCACCAACCCACAACGTTACACATGAACAAATATCAAATGCTTGAATGTCAGAGAGAAAGGAGTCAATGCGTTGAAGGATGTGGCAGTGAATGTGCAATATTGGTCGATGTTGTGTTGCCATGTGGTGGCAAAATTGTTGTTTAATTAATGTTGTGTCAAAATTGAAGAATAATTAACAAATACCAATCCCTACAAGATTTGAACTCATGACCTCCATTATGTAATTTGAACGACTTACCAATAAATCACAAGTCACATTTATGAATTTAATGGAAATTTGGAAATTTTAATTATTCTAAAATGAAAATTGAAACAACAACTTGACAAGTGGCCAATCTAAATTCAAGATCTTTAAGAAATATGATTCAAAAATATTTTTCAAATCATTTTTCATATCTTTTGAATTCATCATTTCCAAGATTCTTAGGAAAATGAAATTCCAAAATATTTGCCAAATTATTTTTCATATCTTTTGAATTCATCATTTCCAAGATTTTTAGGAAAATGGAATTCCAAAATATTTGCCAAATTATTTTTCATATATTTTGAACTCATCCTTTTTGCCTAAAAAGTGGATTCTTTAACCAATTTTTATTGTATAAAAGTTTGGGAAATGTTTATGATTTTTTTTATATAATTTTTTTTTGTTGTAGGTTGTAAGCATGGAGAAAATCTTTGTAGTAAGATTTTTTTTTAATAATTATTTTTAAAATTATTGATTGATTTTTTCTCTGCAGCTTGGCAACACTACTGGGTGCCTGGCCATAGCTATGTGGTTGAGCCAATGGATGGCCATGGCCTTGGCTGCTAGCTACATTTAATTGAAAAACCATTTTTTTCACGCAACTTCACAAATAACACTCCAGAGAACCCTGAAAATATCTCAAATGGTTACGAATTTTGCAAAAATATTCCACATATAACATAATTCACCCTGTTCTGAGAAAAACCCATGTTTTATATTTTTCAGATTCGTTTTCATTTTGTCACAAAATTCATTTTAAAAATGACGTTTTTAACCTCTACGAATTTGGCCTCGGTTCAGTTAACTACAGTGAAATTCGTTTTTTTTCTTTTTTAAATCATGTCAATGCACAACTATCTTTTATTTTTTCAAAATCACACATAACATTTGCAGCGGTTTGTTTCCTTGGCTTCCATGAATTTTTATTTGTTTACTTTATTCTCATTTTTGTTTTTGTGTTTTTATTTATTTTTATTATTTAGAAAAACAAATATTGATCTTTTTCAATAAAAAATATACTAACATGAAATCATTTTTCTGATTCTCCAGATCACACAAAGCGCAGGAGGAGAGCATACTTATGGATTCTTTATGTAATTGAAATCTGAAATTTGAAAAGAAATATAAGAAGAATTTGATTTCAAACCTCAAATTTTAACTTTGTAATCTCCACTTGTTTTCCTTCTTCACAAATATTCCTTTGATTGTAGATCTTCCTGCCAATGGTTAGTGAATTAGGTGGCTCTTACTGCACCACCAAAATTTCCAAGAAATAAATGAAATCAAATTTTAAAAATCAAAAACTTAAAAAAAAAAACTTTCCAAGCTTGGTTTTATTTTCATATTCTATCCTACTCCCTTTTGAGAAAGAGATTTTTATTTTTATTTTCAAGTGTAAGAATATTTCCAATGAAGCCATTTACGGATCAAAGTCTCTAGTATGCTCACATCTAAATTTGAAAAATATACTTAAATGTTTACAGGGATGTGAAAGATCAATTGCACATTTGGATTAAATGTTAGGATTTGTTGAAGAATGCAAGAATGTTGTGGCCTAGTCACCTTTTGAAACCAATCTTCAATGTAGTCCTCATTCTCTTGTCTCTCCTCCAAATGCTTGAATATCATTCTAGATCTCCTGTCCATAAATGGATTAGTTCAAAACTCTTGTAGTGAAAATATTGATTGAAGTATATGCATCCTAGTTATCATGATTTATATATGCAGCTAAAAATGAGATTCAAAGCTAACCCCTTTGTATACTTCCCCATGTTACTAAGATCTTGTTGTCACCAAGTCATCTTTTCAACATGAGTTAGGTTTTCCAAAGAGAAATACTAGAACTGAATTAAATTCCTAATGCCTAATCCCTTAGCACCATCCCTGGCAACGACGCCAAAATGTTGGGCAACTTAATTTCTTAAATTACTTTCATTAAATTATCAACCAGGGAAACTCGTAAGCTTGTAATGATGCCAGCAAAATATATGCAGGAGTAGGCAACTAACTGTATGTCTAACTAAATGATTTATGATTCAATATAATATGCAAGGGAAGAGGCTCCTAATTGAGGAGGTCCTGGTTATCCTTCCCTACAGTATTATAGATTAAAAAGAAATCATTGATTACATAAAACCAGAAACTTGAAATAAAGACAAGAGAATGAATTTAATTGTTGTTCAGATTCAAATAGAGAGAGAGACTAACTTAATCCCTGATTGTCCCCTCATATACTGATCCAAACTAAACTAAGATTCATTCATAAGCATAAGAAATGAAATAACTTGAAACTTAAAAGCAAAAGAATGTCAATTATCATGCAAATCAAATAGAAGGAGAGCCTAACTTAGACCCTTGGTTGTTCCCTCATATGCTGATAAGATTTTAATTTAAAACTCATTCATCAATCACAAACAAATCCTCAAACATTTAAGTAATGAAATAAGATCTATTATGAAATAAAATGTTCCTTTGATCCTTTTAGAGTGAGCTCAATTCTCCTAAGAACAAAGTGACAAGCTATTCCATAAATTCATATACTACGTTAACACAATTTATATCTAAAACTATATAATAGAAATTTATGTAAAATGAAGCTTTATTCTATTCCATCATAAGTTGGATACATGCTCCAAGAGTCCTCCCTTTTGGAATGGAGGAGGTGCTCCTATTTATAAAAAAAACTATGTTAACCACCTCATAAATGTAGACCCACTATTCCCTCCTTTGACCCACATATTTCTCAACCAATGGTGACACATAACCCTATCCTCCATGATCTCCTCCATGAGGTTCATGATCTTCTCAAATTCGAATTTGAACATAGAGTGCCACATAAGGATGCCTTGGAAGCTTCCTTTGTACCTACACATGTCAACAAACTCATTCTAATTGTTAGATATAAGTATAAGCATATTATTTTCTAAAGTTTAACCATAAATCCACTTTAAAATGTTAAGAATTAATAAACTTTGGAAAA
>APFE030024796.1:1747-20459 GCA_000404065.3 Pinus taeda
TCCTGATAATGTTGTTGTACAGCACTACAAGTGTGGATTCTTTTGTAGAGATTTGTGTCCTATAGCAAGATGTTTGATATCGAGAGGAAGAGAGGAATATTGTTTTGAGATAATCATCAATGTTTTGACTATAATAGACATAGACACTTTTGTTGGAAATGTAACTAGTTTCGGTCTTCATAATTGTTGTTGTACTCATTTCAATATGTATTCCATGTTTCTTTCTAACAAACAAAAGAAGAAAAGAAAAAAATTATTATTTTAAAGCATGCGTTTCATGCTTTTTATTGATGGTCTTCTAGGTAAAAGCATGTTCTTCATGTTTCTAGAGTTTAGGTAAAAGCTTGTTCTTCATGTTTCTAGAGTTTGTTAAAATTTGATCATGGAACAAGTATCAGGATTCAGAGCCACTGATATGTATATTTACAATTTTTGGTCTGATTCTACTAGAGACTTCATGTGTCAACATTCATGTGGTTGTCTATTCGGTGATAGAAGTTTGGCTTTTACATTGCCTTCAATTATCTGCACAATTGAGGATTTTGCATTATGGAGTCATAACATTTTCCAAGATGATCATCATGAATATGTTTCTTGTATGGTAGTGACATTATTGGCAATAAGCCATGTTGAAGCTTTGATTTTGATGCATTATTAATATTCAAGAAAAATACTTTTCGTCCCTTATGGACTTGCAGACTAGAAGATGTTTATTTGTGGTAGCATCGGATGTGCTCTAGCCATGAAAATTGGTGGAGCGGCTAAAGCACATGAGATCTCCAAGACCCAAAAATAATTTGGGGAAATTCCACCCGGTTAGAGAGATATTAAAATAATTAATATTTTTAATGGAGTTCCTAAGTCTAAACTTAGGAAAATTAAAATATTAATGGGTATTAATATAAAACTGGGTGAGAATGTTGTAAATGGAATGGATCAAGCCAAATCTCATCTTAGCCATTGATTAAAGATTTAATCTCGGCCATTGAAGACTCAATAGGAAAAGTATAAGAGGAGGCTGGAGGGTCAGTTGGAGATACACCAAGATTGATCAGTCAGTTCGATTTTCTGGAGCAGGGTTTGTTGAGAAAATTTGAACAAGTGATTTGAGTTGCAGCGAGGGGTAGTGAGTACATAGCAGAGAGGCAAAGATAGTGTCGGAGGATTAGCGCACTGGCAGAGGGGCTACACAGAGCCAGCCATAGCTACATAGAGGCAACATGAGCCACGCAGAGGCAACTAGTGATTGCACAGAGGCTGAGGGGCTTGCGTGGGTGACGCAGAAGGCTAACGTAGAGGGTTCATGTGTGACGCTGGGAATAGCAGGACTGACGCAGAGCCTTGGAGAAGCACTGGAAGGATTTTTTTGGGACAGATTTGCTGAATATCTATCTCCGAGAAGAGGTATTACTGCCGGGTAGAAATCTCTATTGGCTTAGCTAGTTTGGCACCCTAGTTGTACTCAAGACAACTGCTTAATAATAAAACCCTCAGAACTGTTGCACCGATTTTCCCAAATTGGGTTTTATCGGGGAAGATTGTCCAAAAATAATGGTGCTCCTTGTGTGTTTGTCTATTATTTTAATTGATGATCTGTATATGAGTTGAGACTGCATTTGTGTTTATTTTCAATATTTATATGGTGAAATAAATTGTTAAGGAATAAACAAGTAGGTGAAATAAACCAGATAATGCAGTAGGAGTTTCTGACGTGTCAGACTTAGAAATTTCAACATGGTATCAGAGCATTGCAGATCATAGGAGAACTGAAGGCACTAGCTGAAATCAGAAAATTTGCAGCAGAAACAACTGCCCCGAGAGACAGAGTTGTTCCTAAGCAGAAGGCAACAAAGAAGGAATTACGTAGAGGGCTTGCGTCATCATTTCAAGCCAGAAAGAGGGACAGTGCAGAGGCAGAGAGAGGCAGAAGAGGCTCACGAAGAGTCACTTTGTCCTACTCAGCCACGTAAGCTTGACGTAATTGGCCAGAAGAGCGATTCAACCTTGTCGGGATTGCGCAGAGCTAAGAGGCTCAGTTTCTTCAGCCGCTGGGGTCTAGGGAACTATGGGCAAATTATGGATTGGGAAGCTGGTGGGGTGCTGTTGCCGTCGAAGCAGAACAATACCTAACGAGACAGAACCAAGGTAGAGGGAGTCGCTGCCTTAAGGGATTTCTAGCCAAGAAATCCAGATTTGAGTTGCAATTACAAAGAGGATCGGAGAGGAGCGGATCGATAGTTGGCGGGAAGCTTTCCAACAGGGAAATCAAGACTCAGAGGGAGTCGAGGAGAGAACTTGTAGGAGGGAAGTCGAGACTCAAAGGGAGTCCAGAAAAGAAGAGTGGAGATGGCAATGAATAGACTGAGGGATCAGGACAGGTTGGACGAGGCCTCCAACTTTGTCATCTGGAAGGCCAGGATCCTGTATATTCTGGATAAACATCGCATCAAGGGCTTCGCCTTGAGGACTGTGGCTATCCCAAAAGACCCAACTGATAATGAAAGGTATGAGGATGCAATGGCAAAGGAAAAGTGCATAATTCTTGATGGGGTCAAGGATCATGTAGTACAACATATTGCTGAGAAGAACACGGCAAAGGAGATGTGGGATACTTTGATGACATTGTATCAGGGCATTTCCGTGCAGAGAAATATGGTACTGGAGAATCAACTGTAGTCGTATCTGATGCAGAAGGGAGAGCAGATAGATCTATACCTCAACAAGTTGTAGGAGATTCGAGACCAACTTACTTCCATAGGGGCCACGCCGGATCAAGAGTTCATGGTGAGGACCACCCTGAATGCAATCTCCGAAGATTGGGAGACATTTGTCCAAATCATTTTGGGCAGAGCGACTCTCCTAAGATGGGAAGAGATGTGGGTAGCTTTTCGTCTAGAAGAGATCAGACGACTGATCAAGGCAGGGAGTAACAGCAAAGGAGGTCGAATCAAGAAAGAGGAGGAGTATGCGGCTCTGACATCTACGGGACATCAGGGGAAGAGAAAGAAGAAGGACATCTCCAAGGTAAAGTGCTTCCATTCTGGGGAGCTTGTTCATTATGCAACCTAGTGTCCCAGGAAGAAGAATAAGGGAGAGGCTTTTGACTCTAAGGCAGCTCCGGCTAAGGTGGAGAAAGAAGTCGAGACGGATGACGATTGTGCCACGAGTGCTCATGCACCTCTAGAGAAGAGGTGGGGTGACATCGAGTTGTAGTCAGGAGGACTACAGAAGTTGAGGGGCAGGATCCTTGAGGTACCCAAACTCTTGGATCATATTCGGCTACAGGAGCCCCGAATGACAGTAGCAGGATGACAGATGTCGATAGAAGCAAGATGCGGATGGAGCGACAAGGCAGTGCTATAGTGCAGAGGTCTGCAACAATGCAGTGGGGGTTGCAACAATGCGAGAGGCACAAAGATGGTTGCAGTAGTGCAAAGAGACACAAAGGTCGTTGCAGCATTGCGAGAGGCACAAAGGTGTTTACAGTAGCGCAGAGGTAGCAGAGGGAGCACAAGATAGCAGTAGAGGTAGATCGGCAAGGATGTCAGTAGTTGGGTAGATCAATTACTTAATTCTCGGTAACTGAGTTGCAGTGCAACAGTTAGCAGTAGTAGTGCTATGGGCAGCACGATGCAGCATGTTGGGAGGAAGGACCAGCAACAACATGGATGCAAAGGGAGCTGGAGTACAGATGTAGTAGTGGCAGTGGAAGTGGCAGAGCCATGGGCATCAGTACAAGAGGCAACAGTGTAGAGGATGCTAGGCAGCAGGCCAAGCATCAACACAGGTACCGGTGCTGGAGAATTAGTGTGATGTTCAGTGGTGGAGCATTACTAGAGCACATTCCTCGCTAAGAGGGAGTGTTGATTTGTGGTAGCATTGGATGTGCTCTCGCCATGAAAATTGGTGGAAGCTAAAGCACATGAAATCTCCAAGACCTAGAAATGGTTTGGGGAAATTCCACCTGGTCAGAGAGATATTAAAATAATTAAATTTTTAATGGAGTTCCTAAGTCTAAACTTAGGAAAAATAAAATATTAATGGGTATTAATATAAAGCTAGGTGAGAATGTTCTAAATGGCATGGATCAAGCCAAATCTAATCTTAGCCATTGATTAGAGATTTAATCTCAGCCGTTGTAGACTCAATAGAAAAAGTATAAGAGGAGGCTTGAGGGTTAGTTGGAGATGCACCAAGATTTATCAGTCAGTTCGATTTTCTGGAGCGAGGTTTGTTGAGAAAATTCGAACAAGAGATCTGAGTTGCAGCGAGGGGCATTGAGTACATAGCAGAGAGGCAAAGATAGTGTCGAAGGATCAACGCAGTGGCAAAGGGGCTACGCAGAGCAGCCATAGTTATGCAAAGGCAGCAGGAGCCACGCAAAGGCAGCTAGTGATTGCGTAGAGGCTGAGGGGCCTGCATGGGTGACGCAGAAGGCCAAAAAGCTGATGCAGAGAGGTGGAAGTCTGACGCAGAGGGTTCAGGAGTGATGCTGGGACTAGCAGGGTTGACGCAAAGCCTTGGAGAAGTGCTGGAAGGATTTTCGTGGGACAAATTTATTGAATATCTGTCTCGGAGAAGAGGTATTATTTCCAAGTAGAAATCTCTGCTGGGTGAGCCAATTTGGTACCCTAGTTGTACTCAAGAAAGTTGCTTAATAATAAAACTCTCAGAACTGCTGGACCGGTTTTCCCAAATTGGGTTTTTCCAGGGACGATTGTTCAAAATAATGGTGTCCCTTGTGTGTTTGTCTATTATTTCAGTTGATGATCCGTATATGAGTTGAGATTGCATTTGTGTTTATTTTCAGTATTTATATGGTTAAATAACTTGTTAAAGAATAAACAAGTAGGGTGAAATAAACGAGATAATGTAGTAGGAGTTTCTGATGTATCAGACTTAGAAATTTCAATAGAAGAATCACTCATTGCGCTACATGTGAGTTGAGGAATCACTCATTTTCCTGCATGTGAGTTGCATGAGAGACTTTGTAATATTTCTCTCTCTTGTACATATGGAACTGCAAGCCTCCATTTCTTGAGAGCTCGGGAGTATGAAGGATTTGGAGCTTTTGAATATAACCAACAATCTTCTGGTTGGTAGCATTCCCAAAGAAATTTGGGGTTTCATGAAGCTAAAACATCTTGACTTGAGCAAGGACTCTTTTCGCTTTTTGTCATAATTCCCTCCCCTAAAAAACACACTACTAATTTTTCCTTTAAGCTGATCCATTTTTTCCCAAACAAATGGATTTTATCCGAATAGAATTTCAAATGCATCCCTCAGAATTTCTTTTCGCTTTTTGTCATAATTCCCTCCCCTAAAAAACACACTACTAATTTTTGCTTTAAGCTGATCCATTTTTTCCCAAACAAATGGATTTTATCTAAATAGAATTTCAAATGCATTCCTCTGAATTAATACGTTGTTTGCTTTATCCTTGTGATTCAGGAGTTCAAATGAAATCATTACTAGTCATATAATGCTAGTCTTTGTTCCAAGAGATAATGAGGTCTTTTCACTTTAATGAAAAATCATTCCCAAAAGAAAAATAATTCATGACTTAGAAAATTTATTTCTAGTAAGAGCTTTATTGATTTACTTATGTACTCGATAATAATTATAATGAATTTAAACAAATAATCAAATGGCACCAACAAAATTTCGAATAGATCCTTAAATTTGTTTGTTTCTTGTACCTGAGCTTTATGGATTCACTTACATACTTAATAATTATAATGAAGTTAGAGAAAATAATGAGATTGTAACAACAAAGTTAAGACAAGTCCATCACTTATGTACTTGATAATTATAATGAAGTTAGAACAACAAAGTTAAAATAAATCCATCACTTACGTACTTGATAATTATTATGTAATTGATAATTATAATGAAGTTAGAACAAATAATCAGATGGTACCAACAAAGTTAAAACAAGTCCATCTTAAATGTTTAGGCTTAGCTAATTCCGTTTATCTTTAAGCCGGGCAACTTTCTTTTTAAGATTTTTCCGTTTATTTTTAAGCCGGACAACTTTCTTTTTAAGATTTTCTCATTCTGCTCAACCATTTTTACCTTTTATTGAATACATAACAATGTAACAAGCACTCTTTATATGTGTTTTTTGACTTTAGCTAAAACCTTACAAGGTCAAAATTTGGATTTTATGGCTCATTCACTTATGTACTTGATAATTATAATGAGAAGGAACTCTCTGAGTGAAAATATTCTCAAGAGCCATTTGAGAAAGGAGGAACTTAGTAACAATGCTCATCAATGTAGCTAGTGGACGACAATGATGGAGAAGTAACAGGGCAACGATCTAATGAATGCAATTGCAGGTGCCCCCTATCTTCTTTTTTATTTACATGTTGCCATCCAAATCACACTTTCTGTTCCGTGGATGTTACGATATCTTTATAAAACAATGGGTAGAATACTTTTTAGGATTTAGGTATCCCCTTCTTTAGATCATTGTTAATGGGCTTCTTTTATTGAATGCATAACAATGTAACAAGCACTCTTTGTATGTGTTTTTTGACTTTAGCTAAAATCTTACAGGGTCAAAATTTGGATGTTATGGCTCATTCACTCATGTACTTGACAATTATAATGAGTAGGAACTCTCTGAGTGAAAATATTCTGAAAAGATTCTCAAGAGCCATTTGAGAAAGGAGGAATTTAGTGATGTGCTCGGCAATGTAGCTAGTGGATGACAATGATGGAGAAGCAGCAGGAAAACGATCTAATGAATGCCATTGTAGGTGCCCCTATCTTCTTTTCTATTTACATGTTTCCATTCAAATCACACTTCTGTTCTGTGGATGTCATGATATCTTTAATAAAACGATATGTTCTTTTTTATTTACATGTTGCCATTCAAATCACACTTTCTGTTCTGTGGATGTCATGATATCTTTAATAAAACAATGGATAGAATAGTTTCTAGGATTTAAGTATCCCCTTCTTGAGATCATTGTTAATTCGCTTCTTGTTTCTTAGTGTAAAATACGGGATTCTCTTCGTACAAGATATTAAATTACAACATCATGTGGGTCAATGTGAAAAGGAATTTGAGGGAGAAGTCTCAGCTGAGAGAAATTGGGTAAGTATAAGGATATGGGTGCCAGATTCTTTTCTCTCTTTCTCCTCCATGTTGGAAACCTTGTAAAGTTCAAGAAAAAACACACACACGAAAAGGCTAAAAAAATTATACACCATTTTGAAAATGAGATTGTGGTTCTATTTTTGATACTGTCCTTTTTGGTCATTTTAGGTAATTTAAAACTCTATTCGCTTTTTGTCATAATTCTCTACCCTACAAAACACACTACTAATTTTTCCTTTAAGCTAATCATTTTTTTCCCAAACAAATGGATTTATTTTATCTGAAGAAAATTTCAAATTCATCCCTCTGAATTAATAGGTTGCTTTCTTTATCCTTGTGGTTCAGGAGTTTCTTTTAGTAAATGAAATCAATCAATACTAGTTATATAATCCTAGTCCTCGTTCGAAGAGATAACGAGGTGAAATCACTACTAGTTATATAATCCTAATCCTTGTTCCAAGAGATAATGAGGTGCATAATAGGTTGATTTCTTTATCCATGTGGTTTAGGAGTTTCTTTCAGTAAATTAAATCAATACTAGTCATATAATCCTAATCCTTGTTCCAAGAGATAATGAGGTGCATAATAGGTTGATTGCTTTATCCTTGTGGTTCAGGAGTTTCTTTCAGTAAATGAAATCAATACTCATCATATAATCCTAATCCTTGTTCCAAGAGATAACGAGGTGCATAATAGGTTGATTGCTTTATCATTGTGGTTCAAGAGTTTCTTTCAGTAAATGAAATCAATACTAGTCATGTAATCCTAGTCCTTGTTCTAAGAGATAACGAGGCTTTTTCACTTTAAAGAAAAATCATTCGTAAAAGAAAAATAATTCATGACATAGAAAATTTGTTTCTAGTAAGAGCTTTATTGATTTACTTATGTACTTGATAATAATTATAATGAAATTAAACAAACAATCAAATGACACCCACAAATTTCGAATAGGTCCTTAAATTTGTTTATTTTTCACTTTAATGAAAAATCATTCGTAAAAGAAAAATAATTCATGACGTAGAAAATTTGTTTCTAGTAAGAGCTTTATTGATTTACTTATGTACTTGATAATAATTATAATTAAATTAAACAAATAATCAAATGGCACCCATAAATTTCGAATAGGTCCTTAAATTTGTTTATTTCTTGGATTCTAAACAAATAATCAGATGGTACCAACAAACTTAAAACAAGTCCATCACTTATGTACTTGATAATTATGAGCTTAGAACCAATATCAGATGGTACCAACAAAGTTAAAACAAGTCCATCTTAAATTTTTAGGTTTAGCTAATTCTGTTCATTTTTAATCCCGACAACTTTCTTTTTAAGATTTCCTCATTCTGCTCAACAATTTTTACCTTTTATTGAATGCATAACATAACAAGCACTCTTTGTATGTGTTTTTTGACTTTAGCTAAAACCTTACACAAGGTAAAAATTTGGATATTATGGCCCACTCACTTATGTACTTGATCATTATAATGAAGTTATGCTACCAAAAATGTTAAAACAAGTCCAACTTAAATGTTTAGATAGCGTTTAGATTTAGCTAATTCAGTTTATTTTTAAGCCTGGCAAGTTTTCTTTTTAAGATTTGTTCTTTCTGCTCAACAATTTTTCCTTTTATTAAATACATAACAATGTAACAAGCACTCTTTGTATGTGTTTTTTGACTTTAGCTAAAACCTTACACTTTAGCTAAAACCTTACAGGGTCAAAATTTGAATGTTATGGCTCATTTTGGTGATTTCCATCAGTTTTTCTTCAATCCAAAAGTCCATTTATTAGATAGAACAATGGTACTAGGAAGTTACCCAATAAGCCATCAGTGAAGGTATTATTGATTTGAATTATAGATGTTAGCTTGATTGCATGTAGTGTTAGTATAATCGTGCATTACTTTATTGAGATATAAAGTTCAGAATTAAAAAGGCTCCACAAAGACAACGATTGTATTATAAAGCTTGCAATTAAAAGGGCTCCACAAGGACAACGATTTTATTATAAAGTTTGCAATTAAAAAGGCTCCACAAAGAGAACAAAAAAATCACAGAGTGACTAAGAAATATTTCCCCAACAACTTATAAAAACTGGTGTGTGTATATGATCATTTTATCAATTGGTGGAATCCTTAACAAATTATATGTCAACTTAATATTTATCAAGCTTGTAATTGCTTTATATGCCAGCTTAATAATTATCAAGCTTGTAATTGCTTTTTTAATTTTGCAGAGAACTTTTGTAATTGCAGTTACAAGAGGCAGGACCAATTTAGATGGTTTGATAATAGTGAAAATTCAAGGTCTTATCAAGCTTGTAATTGCTTTATATGCCAACTTAATAATTATTAAGATTGTAATTGCTTTTTAAATTTTGCAGATAACATTTGTAATTGCAGTTACAAGAGGCAGGACCAATTTGGATGGTTTGATAATAGTGAAAATTCAAGGTCAGTGGATGGACAAACCTCTTACTGTTTTGGTAATAGGAGTAAAACACTCCAAGGGAAAATACCAAATTTGTATTAAATACTAAATTTGCATTTTCCTTTGTTTTGATAATAGGAGTAAAACACTTCAAGGGCAAATACCAAATTTGTATTAAATACTAAATTTGTATTTTGCTCTGTATACATTACATTAGATATATTATATTGGTGATCATTCTAACTTCAAATTTCTATTTTCAGTCTTGCAATAAGTGCAAGGTTATCAAATAGTTCTGAGTACATTACATTAGATATATCATATTGGTGATTATTCCAACTTTAAATTTCTATTTTCAGTGATGCAATAACTGGGCTGTAATGGTGGCTTTGTTCTCCTAAGCGTTTGTCCAAAATAAAATGTCTTGTTGCAAACAGTCGATCCTCTTGTTCACTCAAATATTACAACTTGCCTCACTTTGGGTCTTCTTTATTGGAATTGGGCCTCTAGTTCAAGCAAATGTTACAACTGGCCTCACATTGGGTTTTTTTTTAATCCTTTCTTTCCTGCAACATCTTCCTTACCTAGTTTGCCTCCTTCAAGTGGAACTTAGGTTTAAAGTTCCGGAGGCATCCCTCATAAAGCAGCGTTGACCTATGAAAACAACTCTCCTATGATGCACTTTCATACACTGCACACACATGGATACAGGTCACGTCCTTTCTGGCTCCGATGTCAATATGTCAATATGTTAATCAGAACAGTGACTATGGCTGCAGCCACAAGTAAATGCCAAATAGAAAAATGAAATGCAAATCGATACTTAAATTCCCACAGCATCAACATGTTGAGATTTTCGGTTTTAATAAATTGGGCAAAAATCTCATGTAGGTGACAACAGTAGGATTTGTTGCTATATTAGCTCTATTTTGTTGGAAAGGAGTTAATGCATCCTATATTTGTTGTGAGAGAATATTTGAGTCAGTTTTATTCTCTTAGCTATAAAAGTATATGCCCGTACAGGATATTGGGTATGGTAGAGAGTGTGTAAGGAAATAAATTATTTGTAATCTCCTATTTAATAATAAGATTGTCGATGCCTCTGTTTCGTGGACGTAGCCCAAGATTGGTTGGGTGAACCACGTTAAATCATTGTGTCATTTGTGTATGATTTTATATGTTGTGTTTGTCTTTTATTTTACGCTGCGCACTGTTTGCTCTAACAATTGGTATCAGAGCATGTTGAGGAGCGGGTGCGTGCGTGCGACCGAGCTGCTGAAGGTGGAGTTTTTCGGCGATTGGTGCAGTTTCGGGAGAGACAGCCACGCCAATAGTAGACAGTGAACGGGTTGGCGTGGATAATTACGGAATATGCGCGCCAATTGGCGCGGATCCGAGCTTAATACTCGCGCCAGAGCGCCAATATCCCGATTGGCGCGGATCCGACGGGTTTAGTCGCACCAATTTTCTTACTCTAACCAATTTTTCTTCTGGCGCAGATCGTCTGCTGTTGAGGAAGTGCCAAAACCCCTTAGGCGCGCCAAGCGAGAATCGTTTTTGGTAAAACTACAATTTTGTTATTCGTTTTTATTTGTAATTTGCAGTTTGTACAGCAAAAGGATTGTATGATAAGATAAAGGCAATATAATAGAAGGGCGAAGGCATTTTCTGTTAAATATTAATTTGATTTTTTTTAAAGTTGGAATTGGATATTGTTTGGTTGATACAATATGGCAAAAACTCAAAGTGCTCGTTTTGAGATCGAGAAGTTCAATGGAAAAAACAACTTCGAGATCTGGAAGGTGAAGATGTACGATCTTCTTGTGCAACAAGGCGTGGCGAAGGCGTTGATGGGAAAATCCAAATAGCCTTACAACATGACAGATGATGAGTGGATCGAGATGGATGAAAGAGCATTGAGTGCTATTCGATTGTGTTTGGCAGATGATGTTTTTTTTAACATCGTGTCGAAGAAAACGACTGCTAGTTTGTGGACAAAGCTAGAGAAGCTGTACATGATAAAATCCTTAACCAATAGGATTCTCCTGAAGAGACAGTTGTACAGTTTGAGAATGAAGGATGGTACATCGAGTACTGATCATTTGAATACTTTTAATACTCTCCTGGTGCAATTAGAAAGTATAGAAGTAAAATTTGAATCAGAAGATAAAGCTATAACTTTATTATGCTCGTTGCCCGAGTCATGGGATCATTTTGTTACTTCTATAAGTCTTAGTTCATCAAAAACCCTTGAGTTTGATGATGTAGTTGCGTCTTTATTATCTGAAGAAACAAGGAGAAGGTCAAATTTAGAAACCTATACATCAGAAGCAATGGTGGTCAAAGGTCGTTCTAAAGAAAAACGCTTTAGTAGGCACAACGACTCACGTTCAAAGTCGAAAGGGAAGAAGAGTAAGGTAAAGTGTTGGTTTTGTGGCAAATCGGGACATTTGAAGAAGGACTGTTGGAAGCGACATCAAACTTCAAAAGAGGACTCTTCGACAGAGAAGAAAGAAGCAAACACGACAGATACAGGTTCGACATTCGGTTCAGGTATGAGTGATGAAGTGTTATCAGTTAATTTGTCTAATCATGATCAACATTGGCTGTTAGATTCAGGTGCATCAAATCACATGTGCATTCATAGAGAATGGTTTAAGACATATAAATCAATTAATGATGGAGTCATGTACATGGGTAATGATGTCACATGTAATATTGTGGGAATTGGAAGTATTCAGCTGCAGATGTTTGATGGGAGCACAAAAATTTTAACTGATGTAAGACATGTACCAGAATTAAGGAAAAATTTCATTTCACTAGGAGCACTTGACATAAATGGATATAAAACTGTTATTCAAGGTGGAGTAATGAGAATTTACAAAGGTATTTTACTAGTAATGAAAGCTAAGAAGGTTGGAAATCTATTTCAGTTAGAAGGAAGAACAGGGTCAGATCATGTGTCTACAGTGTCTGAAAATGACAGTAGTTCTATTCGTTTATGGCATCAAAGGTTAGGACATATGAGCGAAAGAGGGTTAAAGATTTTGGCTGATCATAAGTTACTTCCTAATCTAAAGTCTGGTAAGTTAGATTTCTGCAAACATTGTCTGTTTGGGAAACAAAGTAAGCAAAAGTTTAAAACAGACAAACATACTAGTAAAGAAATCCTTGATTATATCCATTCAGATGTTTGGGGTCCATCCCCTACAACCTCATATGGAGGCTCGTCATATTTTGTATCTTTTATTGATGTTTTTTCAAGGAAAGTGTGGGTCTACATGTTAAAAAGGAAGTTTGATGTATTTACAATTTTCAAACAGTTTAGAGCATTGGTAGAAAACATCACTGGTAGAACAATAAAATGTTTAAGAACTGACAATGGTGGTGATTTTACTTCCAAGGAGTTTGACAATTATTGCAAGGACGCTGGGATCGAGAGACATAAGACAACTGTTTATACTCCTCAGCAAAATGGAGTTGTTGAACACATGAATAGGACTCTTTTAGAGAGAGCAAGGAGTATGCTGAGTAACGCCAACTTGCAGAAGGAATTGTGGACAGAAGCGGTGGCTACAGCGTGTTATGTGATAAATCAATCACCATCAACGGTGATATGATGCAAGATTCCTCAAGAGGTATGGAAAGGTCACCCTTTTGATTATTCTAAACTAAGAGTTTTTGGTTGTGATGCATATGCTCTAGTGCCAAAACATCAATGATCTAAATTAGATCCAAAATCAAAAAGGTATATCTTTGTTGGATATGGTGATGGAACAAAGGGATACAGATTGTGGGATCCTACTACTCACAAGATCATCATCAACAGAGATGTAAAGTTTAATGAATCCTCTCTTGTACAGTTAAATGTAGATAATAAATTGAAACAGGATAATGTATCTGACTTTCAACACATTCAGTTTGAAACCACTTCTAATGATAGTCAAGATGAACATAGTTCAGATGCAAGTCATGAACAAGTTTCAGATACAGATCATGAACAAGGTTCAGATGTAGATCATGAACATGTCTCAGATGCTGATCATGAAGAAGTTCCTACAGATGGTAATCAGCGAATTGTGGAAGCACCAGAAACATCTTTAAGGAGGTCTACAAGAATGAAACGTCCTCCTAAAAGGTATGATGATTATGTTACTTCAGTTGCTTTTACCGCTAACAATGATGAACCTTAGTGCTATCAGGAAGTTGTAGAAGGTAAAAGTGAAAAGTGGAAAGCAGCTATGAAGGATGAAATGATGGCCTTAGGAAAGAATGGCACATGGGATCTGGTTGAACTTCTGAAAGACAGGAAAACTGTGGGATGTAAATGGGTTTTCAAATTGAAACGGAGTGCGGATGATACAGAGCACAGGTACAAAGCGAGGCTGGTCGCGAAAGGGTTTTCTCAGAAAGCAGGCATTGACTTTCATGAGATATTTTCACCAGTTGTTAAAATAGTTTCAATTCAAATTGTGTTAGCATTAGTCGCTTTGCTTGATTTAGAATTACAACAACTAGATGTTAAGACTACATTTTTACATGGAGATTTAGATGAGGGAATTTATATGGAACAACTGGAAGGGTTTGTTCAACATCGCAACAAGAAATTTGTCTGCGGGCTCAGGAAATTATTGTATGGTTTGAAGCAGTCGCCTCGACAGTGGTACAAGAAATTTGATTCTTTCATGTTGAGTCAAAAATATATAAGAGTGAATATGATCATTGTGTTTACTTTAAGCAATTAAGTAATGGCATGTTCATTATCTTAGTGTTGTATGTTGACGATATGCTATTAGCAAGAAAAAGCATAAAAGAGATCAACAGATTAAAGACTCAAATGGCAAGGACATTTGATATGAAAGATCCATGAGCAGCAAGACAGATTTTGGTCATGGAGATTTTCAGAGACAGGAGCAATGGTAAGCTGTGGCTATCACAACAGAAGTATATTGAGAAAATACACTTGAGGTTTGGTATGAACAATGTGAAGCCTGTGTCAGTCCCTTTAGCTTCCCATTTTAAGCTTTCTTCCAGTTTATGTCCTAATACAGATGAAGAAAAGGAATATATGTCTCGAATTCCGTATGCCAATGTAGTAGGATGTTTGATGTATGCGATGGTTTGTACTCGACCAGATATTTCACATGCAGTTGGGGTTGTCAGCAGGTATATGGAAAATCCAGGTAAAGAACACTGGTCAGCAGTGAAATGGGTGCTTTGGTATTTGAGAGGCACAAGTAATTATTGTATCACTTATAATAAGAGTAGTGAATTTGTTTGCGGATATGTTGATTCTGATTTTGCAGGTGATTTGGATAAGAGAAGGTCAACATCAGGGTATGTCTTTACTCTTGCAGTTGGAGCTATTAGCTAGATGTCAAAGCTACAGAACATTGTTGCTTTATCTACTACTGAAGCAGAATACATAGCTGCTTCTCATGCTTGCAAAGAAGCGATTTGGTTGAAAGGTTTGTTTGGTGAGTTTGGTAGGTTACAAGACAACATCAATTTATTTTGTGATAGTCAAAGTGCAATACATTTGGCTAAGAATCCGACCTATCATATTAAATCAAAGCATATACCAAACAAGTACCATTTTGTAAGACAAGTTATCACTAGAAGGGGAGTCTCTCTTGAAAAGGTGCATACAAAGGAGAACTGTGCAGACATGTTCACGAAACCAGTTTTGTTAGAGAAGCTATGTTGGTGTTTGGCTTCTCTTGGCTTGCAGAAAAGATAAAAATAATAAGAAACAGGGTATTAGGCTAATTGTTGTCAAGGTGGAGAGTGTTGAGATTTTCGGTTTTCATAAATTAGGCAAAAATGTCATGTAGGTGACAACAATAGGATTTGTTGCTATATTAGCTCTATTTTGTTGGGAAAAAGTTAATGCATCCTATATTTGTTGTGAGAGGATTTATGAGTCAGTTAGATTCTCTTAGCTATAAAATATATGCCCACACAAATATTGGGATGAGTTAGAGAGTGTGAGGAAATAATTATTTGTAATCTCCTGATTAATAATAAAATTGTCGATGCCTTTGTTTGGTGGACGTAGCCCAGATTGGTTGGGTGAACCACGTTAAATCATTGTGTCTATTGTGTATAATTTTTACACTGTATTTTGTCTTTAAGTTTCCGCTAGGCATTGTTATGCTCTAACAGTGGTCGAGGTGACTATGCCATATTGGCTCGCTTCAACATCTGTGCACACTCTGATTGCGCAAAATTGTGATTGATTGAGCAAAATTGTGATTTTTGATTGTTTAAAATAAGTTGTGCCAATTATATAACTCAAACTTTTAATTTTAATATATTTCTACTAATTTCAATTTTTTTTTTTTAATTATACCATATGAACTCCATGCCATTTCTCGAAATTTCAATCACAAAAAATTACAAAATAAAAAACAATTATTAAATAAAAAAACAACAAAAATTTAATATATCAATATTCTTTTGAATAATTATAAAATAAGGGCTAACCACCCTGCCCTAGGGCATTAAATGCCCTGGTACATGCATGTTTTATAACAAAATAACACACAGCCTTTATTTTTAATTTATGTAGCCACCAAGGCTGTGTCTTATTTTGTTAGAGAGAATGCATGTACCAGGGCATTTAATGCCCTATGGCAGGCTAGTTAGCCCTTGCCGAAAATAAGTATAATTTCAATAGTTAAAATAACCATGCATTGATAATATTCAAACAAGTAAACGCGGACAAACTGTCTCATCATCAAACAAAAAACAATTAAAGACATCTTGGTAACTTCATAAATATTGATTCATTGGTTCTACGTCATTTTTTCCTCATTCAATCATTAGAAAAGCAAAACAAGAAAGTCGACCCAACTTTCCTGATCTCGTCTAGCTATTATTGCAAGACAAAATCCAAGCTATTGTGCTATAGCCAAATAGGGACATGACCCTTGAAAATTCAGAACTTGTACACAGCAATGCAAGATTCAAGTTTTTTTCAACCAGTGGTTTTTCCCAAAAGGTCTGACTGTACTTTCATTTTCTATTTTTCCAATTACTATATTCGTATTTCTACTATGACCTACGAAAAAACATCAATATTTTTAACAGACAAGTGATGGTAAACCACCCATTTGTGTTTTTCCATTTACTTTTTTACACTTTAAATTTGTTGGCTTTTGCAGTACTTCTATGGGGAATTCTATGCACTTACAAGATTAAAATTCACTAATTTCAGATGATTTAAATGGATGTTTTCAGTTCTCATGCAGGGTTTGAATTTGTTACTTTGCTTATAAATTTTGTTCACCTCAGTAGATTTCTTGATTAAATTCAGGAAGTGAGTTGCTTCAATTTTGTTTTTACGGACTGATTTGATTTGATTTCATTACAGTCAAGCACCAGTGTATTTTGGGCCCCATTGTGGTCAAATTTTAAACCCCTCCCCTTTTATTTTCTCGATTTTAAGAGAACAGTGTTCATAAACATTTTTTTCATGTCATTGGGATTTCCTATTCCCTATTTAAGCCTTTGATTTCTCACCTTGTTGATTTTTCAGTACAGTGGAATTTTCATTGTTTTGTGAGACAAGGGCAATTTATAACACCCACTAAAAGCACTGCCAATCTGCGTGGAATCTTGCTTTGGGTTGATTAGGATTCCCCAATGTAGCAAGATACTGCATTTAATGATATACTTCTTTACACAAACACTGAACCTCATCTGCTTCGATCAAAAAACGTGAGCTCCCTCCCATTGTTGACAAACCCTCGAGTTTCAACAACATTTGTAGAGGACTTGGATAATTTTAGATCTGACCAAAATTTACAATATATGTTTGATATTAAAATTGTGAGTTGTCTATAGTGTGAATTTTTAGAGTTTTCAGTGTTAGCATTCGGTGAAAATTTTGATGTGAAATCTTTATTCGTGTTATTTAAACTAGTTTTTTGACTGTATATGGATTCAGCACCATGAAAAACCCCTAAAACATTTCTATTGTGCAGGGTTTACCAATCAATTTTGTGATTTCAATGAATTTCCTGCCAGATTTTATAAAAAATTAGACAAGAAAAATCTACTGGAAAAACTTCCCAAAAATCGCACAACAACTTCAAAACTTCCATCTATGGTGTGCTTGGAGGTGGAGAAATAATAAAATTTTCAATGATGCAAAGGAGCCTCTCATGGATATTTTACAAAACATATCTCTCATATATGACTCTGTCCCCATAAAGGGTCCATAATTGAAAAAGGTCAACAACAATGGGCTGGCAGATTCTCTTCTTAGGTCCCGGAGGGCCTTCTTTGATGGTGCTGCCCAACTAAATTCATGCGGCTGTGGGGTATTCATTATCATGAATGAGAATCTTCATTATAGTCTGTCTTGGAATGCAGGAAAAGGGACAAACAACATGGCAGAGGCGAAGGCCCTCGCGGGTCTTCTCACCTTCTATATCTATTTTGACCTCCATTCCATCTCTGTCTTCGAGGAATCCAAATCCATGGTAGGACATGATGGTAAAAGCCACATCAGGTTCCCTCATCTAGCAGGTTGGATGGATAGAATCAGTGTTTTCAAAACCGTTTTGAAAAACCGGTTACTGGTCTAACCGGCCGGTTAGCAAGGCCACCAGTCTAAACCGGCCAAAAAACCCGGTTGGAAAGGCCATTTCGCCATTTTTTTGCCCTAACCGGTGAAAACCGGCCGATTTACTTAAATTTTTATCATTACCATGAAATGACTCAGGATGTTTGAGAGTGGTTTCGACCTCATTGGATTTCGTATGGGGAAACTAGAATTTTAGATTTCACTCAAAATTCAGCAGACTTAATGGTTTTCAGGATTTCATGGTTTGGGGGTACAATAAATGCAATCGAAGCTCCAAATGATGAGCAAAACTCCTGATCTAGATCCCATTGTGTTGGACAATATTGATCCAACATCAGAATGGGTGGAGGAGACTGAAGAACCTGTGTTTGAGGCTGATTTTGATATCGACATGGCTTTAGCAGGGGATGATGCAGATTATGTGGTGGCATCAAAACTAGGATCAGTAGCGGCATCAAGGAAAGGCAAAGAACCAATGGAAGGCACTAGTCATGCAGGTTGACAAACTCATGCTTCCATTAGGTCCACTTCTATTGTCATTGGTGGCATTGATACTGAGGTTGCAGATCAGGCTGAGGCATC
>APFE030024796.1:21605-41260 GCA_000404065.3 Pinus taeda
ATTCACTGGCATAATGCCCATATTTTTTACAATAATAGCATTGGAAATTGGATTTTTCATACCTTTGTCCTTGAGCATGATGTTGTTCTCTTTGTTGGCTGCTGCCTTGGCCTTGGTTCTGATTTCAGTTGCTGCCTCTTCCTTGAGCATTTGCTAGACTGTTCCTTCCACCTCTGTTCTGGCTTCTGCCTCTTCCTCTCTTGTTTCCTCTGCCTTGACCTCTTCCTCTTCCAAAAAACATCTGAATCTTAAAGGCTTGCTCTAGAGATGAGTTTTCACTCCTACTCAATCTCTGCTCATGTGTTATCAGTGATGCATGTAGCTTATCAACTGAAAAGTTTGAGAGATCCTTTGTCTCTTCAATGGTGGTGACTATAGCATCAAACTTTGAGGGTAAGACCCTCAATATTTTCTCCACAATCCTCCTTTCTTCAATGGTTTCTCCATGAGTCCTCATATGTTTGATCATACCAATTACATGTGTGAAGAATGAGTCAATGTTGTTTGACTCCTTCATGCACAGATTCTCAAAATCTCTCCTCAGCAACTGTAGTTTTGCTGTCTTCACTTTCTCCATCCCTTGATAGGCTGTCTTGAGGGTTTGCCATGCTTCTTTGGATGTCTTAGCTGCTGCTATCCTTGGAAACACACTCTGGTCCACTGCTTGATAAAAAAATACAAGGGCTTTTGAATCCTTCTTCCTATTGCTCTTTAGTAAATCTTTCTCTGCCTGAGTTAATCTATTAAACTCATTTTCATCTGTTGGTTCTTCAAAACTACATTGAACTAATTCCCATAAATCTTGACAGACAAACAGGGCTCTCATGGTTATTGCCCAATAGTCATAGTTTTTCCCATTGAACTGTGGGAATTGAGGATTAAACATACCCATGCTGGTGCTAGTGCTGGTCATTCTAGCACTCTTTAACTATGCTATAAAATGCTTGACTATGTATTAAAATAACTAATTGTTTCTTCAGCAGTAACACAAAAAAATCTGAGAGATACCTGGATCTTTTTTACTGTCTTCACTCTGCTGAGAAACTGCTACAGCAAGAAACTCCTTCCTTCAGCTTCTTTAACACTTTTAAAGAGCCTGGAAAAGCTTTGATACCACTGATGGGTATTTTTCTGGTAGAATCCCAAAAACAACAAACATAAACTGGAGACAGAGACGATGCTCTGTTTCGCCACAGGATCTTTAACACAGCGGAAACAAAACACAAAAAAAAAATTCTGAGCAGCGGATAGAGTTTTACACACCAAGGATTTCTATTCAAAAAAAAAAAAAACTACTGTTACAGATTATGATCTTCCTCTCTCACAGAGGGATTCACCAAAAATAATAATTGACTGTTGTTTGAAAATTACATATAGATTTTTCTCACGCTGCTGCATACATCCTTTTGCATATTCAAAACATTTCATACGCACTGCTGTGCCTCCCTTTGATAACACACTCAATACAAAAAAAAAAAACATATATATATATATCAACCAAAAGAAAACTACTTCACATTTTTACTTGCCATGCTGCCGTAAAAAAAATTAAGTGGGGTTACCAACTTTTACCTGGTCCCATACTCCCGCTGATAGAAATTAAAAACTTCACCAAAAAATTACCAACCCACAGTAAATTACATTTACTGTTTTACTGACAAAACTGGTGGTAAATGAGACTTTTACTTCACGTTGAATTCATTTTGCAGGCCTGTACTTTATCCATTATTCAATTTGGCTTTGGAAATCCATCGGGTCCGAGCTTCATCGCATAGCACGCATATAAGAAAAATTGTGCACCCTTGGTTTCCCCGATTGCGATATGCCGATCGCAATATATTATAACGTATGCATGAAAAAACATTAAAACACAAGGAATAGGGCCGCTGCGGAACTGAAATAATATGAAACAAATGTTATACACCCGTCGGGTCCAGCTCATCGGATCGCCACTTTATATATGCAACGGCTCCGCCATATTGATAATGCCGATAACGATACGCCGATAGCGATATCGACGATTGCTCATCGCAACATATGAATGTCTCCTTGTCAGTTCTCCACTGCCACTTCGCCGATGCGATATCGGCGATCGCTTATCGCTGGAGTCTTGTGTCGCTGCCACTCCCCGCCTGCGCCGATGGGATCTGTCGACGCAAATTGAAGTGTGTTGTCGTCGCTATACCTGCATGGCAGTTGGAATTATCATTCCAACAAGTTTGTATAGCAAGACCCAGCAAGATGGCGTGCTTACCTAACTTAATCTAAGAATTGTGATTTTCTGATTTCTGATTTCTGTCGATTATGAGTAATTTTTTATTAAAGAGATATGAAATGAAAATTACAGTATTGGAAAATGATTGTGCAGAGAGGGAGTGGAGTTCCCAGGGGCTTGTAATTCATTTTCAAGCCTCGCCACCTCTTTTTGCAAGTGCTTCAATAATGCCTTGTATGAAATAACTATATTGACATGTGCACTAGTCACAACTTCCTTTGCACAACTAGCAAAGAAGAGATTATTTCGTGACTGTTCAACATGGCTCCATGTAGGACTCAACGTACATATCATTTCTGCCTTGCATTGCCTCCCAATGCATGTTGAAGAATTCGGGTGAGTTTAGAATCTTGGTATGGAATGTGACCATTCCTAGTTTTATTGTTTCCATTGTAACAAAAGTAGCTGACAAATTTGATCCATACAAACCAGAGGAACATCTGACTTTGAAGCCATAAATAGTATCAACAATTCATAATATTTTCAGAATCATAGATAATGTCAGTGTTCTTCATCCTTGATGTCTGAAATATTTTTTTTTGACAGAAATTGAACCTAATATTATATAGAATGATGTTGAACGTCAACACTGAAAACAGAAGAGGAAAGGGTAGAAATAGACTTGAGCTTCGTGATCATAGTGCCCAGGGTAAGCAAGTTGCGATTAGTATGGCAACCTTCATTCAATCTAACTCCTGCTGAAAGAGATTGAGATGGAGAAGCAGATGCATATTCTTGTCTGTAGAAGTGGTTTCAAGTTGAAGGTAGAAGGTGAAAGGCTCCCGAGTAAAGGCTTATTCCTTCCTTCTCCTTCTTTCTCCTTCAGAGCCAACCCTGTACTACCTTCCTTCTCCTTCCTTCTCCTTCAGAGCCAACCTTGTACTAGTTAAGGACAGAATTAGATGAACCCTGGAATATTCCAGGGTTGCACGTCAGATAATACAACAATAGTGTAAAAGGATTCAACAATACTATAAAAGCATTCAACAGTTGAGTAGGGTTGAATTCACCAGTTGAGAAGGGTTACATTCACCAGTTGAACAGGGTCAATCACAGAGCGTTGGCGATGGGTAGAAGCAAGAGGAACCTTCTGTATTTTTTTTTTCCATGATTCATTTTTCTTTCTTCATGAATCATTCCCCCTGTATGGCGAGTTTCCAGTGCTGCTAGTCCTGCAATAAGATTTGGAATAAGATTACACCTGGTTACATGCAAACATAAGAGATGGCACCTAGAAGTTGTGGCAGGCGGGAGTGGCAGGCGTACAACCAGTGGTAAGTAGTGGTGGTAGGCGTACCCTGGCATACAAGTAGGGTTGATGCTTCCTCTATTATACCATGCAGTCCATGGAAATCCAAAATAGCTTAGCTAACATTTAGTGTTGTCGACTAATGCAAGCATTAGATTAGGTAGTATTTTTACCAGTTTGAAAATATGAAGCAAACACAAAATTATAACATATGCTTTAGCTTCGGATTAGCTTCGGTCCTCGAGAAGAGGCCAAATAACATGATTTATCAATATGTGTTTACAAAACTTGGTTTATAGTTGAAAAGTGAGGAGTAAAAGCAGCATCAATAATGCTAAAGTGCTCATTTTCGATTACTATAGTCCATGCCTAGAAAGCAGGGACTAATAAATTTTAAAAGTATTATACATTGGTAAAAGTCAATCTATTGAAACAAGAATTGTGCTTTTGAAATTCCGGTTATATTTTTGGAGTAGAATAGATATTTATTTATATATTTTTTCTTTTGGAGTTTTGGGTTCCAACAATATTGATTATATTGTTGGAAAAGGGAAAAATTATTTAAAATATATAAGAGAGAAAAAATATTATAAAATTAAAAATAAAATTTTTTATCAAGGTTAAGTAATTGATTTATTAGATATGTAATTTTTTATAAAATGAGAAAAAGAGAAAAATCAATAGAAAAAAAATATCTTTTTTAAAAGAGAAAATAAAATAAACAAAAACTGAAAGTAAGAGGACTTGAGAAGGTTTTGTTTTGTTTTTTTTTTAATAATGAAAACCCTTTTCATTTAAGGTATCAATTGTAACTAAAGCAAACGAGGTGATAGTAAATACAATTTGTTTTCAATAAGTAAATACTACAATATAAGAATACCACCCTGGACTAATTGTTGAACAAAATGCCTATGAATCTCAATGTTTTCTTGTAAACATCTAAGAGTATTTAGTATTCCTCATAGTATTGATCACAACTCTAAAAATACATAGAAGAAATACATTATATAACAATGTAGGAGGCACAATGTCATTTAAAGATAACTATGAAGATTGGGCAAACACAAATCCCATGTGAACTTACAACTCAATATAGTTAGCTCATCTAGAAAATAAGAGCTATAAAAGAACAAATTTGACAACCCTCCCCCTTAAGCGAAATGTAGGGAGTAAATATAAAGAAAAAATTAGATCCCAACAAGGAGATCTAATAAGGTACCCAAGTAAAAACTCTCAAGAGCAGAGAAAATGAGAAAAATTTGTAGGGAGAAAAACAACTTTGTAAAATAGATGTAGATGTTGGTCCTTAGATAATGATGGAGCTAAAACTTCATATCCCCACAACAATACACTAATGGCAAGAATAGAGGATCGCTCCAATAAGGAAATATGAAAATCTAAAGTATCATAACTATAAGGATGAGAGCCATGTAACCTCATTGAGGTTGGTTGACCTTTAAAGTAGAAAATGTTGCAAAGGCATAAGTGCAACAAAAATTGTCAACTTCCCCACAAATTCTTCATAAAAAATAAGCGCTGATAAAGAACTGCAACAAAGGTTTCAAATAAAATCAACACCATCAACCAACAAATGAACAATGAGACCTTTAAGTATGAAAAAATCAGCTTAAACATGATACAACTATAGCTGTAAAGATGTCTGACATTATCACCATCACAAAGAACAAAATACTAGCAATGCAATCAACACAACAACTACAATGATATTTGTCATCATAAACTTACCCCCCTTGAAACACAACAACAAGAGAAGTGGCAATCAACAGTCTCTATCATCAACAAATCCAATGTCTGAAACTCAGTTGAGGGACTAGCGACAATCAATATCTAACAAAAGAGACTAACCACAACTGCACAACCATTGAGACAAAATAATATGAAGTCTGCAAACATATGTTCAAATGATTCCACAAACATCCATTAATCCAACCACAATCAATGTTGATGGTTGCAGCTGGTCCATGGTTCATCCCTTGATGTCTATTCTAAAATTATCTGAATGTAAGGCTACTATGTGACCAAGAATGTTAATGCCTTAGTGATTTCTTCTTACATAATGAAGATGTTGATATGGCTGAGCTTTTGATTTTGTGGACTCAAATTTGGGTGCAAAAAAAATATCATCTAGAAGAACATTAGCATCCATGCCATTGATCTATTCATTACAATCAGTAGGAGCATGTTCTTCCAACACCTTAGCTAAAATTATCCAACAACAAATGACACCTCTTTAGTCTCATTAGAGCTATATGTAAGTAATAAGACATAAGAAAGATAATGTTCAAGACCTACTCTTGATGTCTGCACTACAAGGTTCATAAGAACGAGGATACTTTGTCTATACTTCCCAAATCCTCCTACAATATGTGCCACTTTTCTCAGTAATTGGGATCCAATATTGGTGGTGTATTTTTTAAAGCTAGTTTAAACAAAAGAAACATTGTGTACATCAGTAGGTGAGCTTGATAGCTCAAAAATAAAATTATCCTTTTGAGCATTTTGAAGGAAAGTAATTTATAATTCAAGGTATTTCTTTCATTGTTGCAAGTCTTGAACAACCTCATCCTTCTTAATCAACTTTTGATAACGCATCATAATCTTGTTTTAGAGTTTGATATTGATCCAATAATCTATCGGTCTCTGCTTGAAGAGGACTTGCTTCTTCATGAAGTAGTTTTATTAAGGATTTTAAATAGAAAGCTTCCATAACTCATTGATTATTTTTCTCCTCCATCTTGAAAATTTGCTTCTTCAAAATTTCATTTGAAAGTTAGATAATTACTCAACTTCCTCCTTCGAATCATCAAATAGGTCAATATTTTCCTAAAACTCACTTGCAAGATTCTATAAATACTTGTCCATGGTTAAATGCAAATTGTAAACCTTCCTAACTTTCTCCATAAGAGTACTATATAATGGTTTCTTATAGAATGCATTTTCTAGTTGTAATACAACAACAAATGATTGTGATTAAAGGACTTGATTACAAAGTTTCTTATTTAAAACCCTCCATGGAAATTCTTCATTAAGAAGCTGACCCTCTTCACGAAAATAAATATATATATTTTTTATCAATCTCAAGCTTTAAATGAAGATTGTGATGCATTGTCACTGTAGTTGACTGAGAAGAACAAAATTATACAAGTTTTACAGGAGTGCAAGCAGAACCTTGAGCATGAAGTGGGTCACCTACACAAAGTTGAGAAGGAGACTGTTGTTGTTGAGTTTCTAGGCTCACCTTCGTCTACCTTGTTATTTGCGAGAAGCCTAATGTTGATGATTGTGACTCATCATGTGCTTTTCTGTCACCTAGCTTTGAAAAACATACTATTAGTATTGGCTCTTGATTGTTGATTAAAATGGGATATACCAGAGGAGGACATGGCAAAAATGGACAAGGGATTTATGTTCCTATTGTTCCCAAAGTGAAAACATCTAAAGTAGGTCTTGGTTATGCTACTAGTTCTAAGCCAATACCTACATCTAATTCCATTGAATTCGAGAAGGTGTCTTTCTTTGCAAGTGGAGCTCAAACTAAATTGTTTGAAGAGAATTCCTCTTCTAATCATGTTGCATGGAATGATAAATTGGTTTATAGTGTCATTGTAAATGAAAATGTTGCTATTGTAAATTCTTTTCCTCTTGTTTTTGCACCAGGATTTGAGTTTTTGGAATAGATATTTGAACCCACAACAACATCTAATCCATATTTATGAAAGACGAAAATGAAATACGTATTTAAACCAAAACACAGAGATACAAAGAAACATAATTTCAATTAATAAAATAGCAACTATTGAAAATTTTTTACATACATAAGAGAAACAAACTAGCTCAAGTGATGGTAGATTATCTCTGAGAAGAGATGTGATGATTATGTTCCTTCTAAACTATGCTACATTGAGGCTTAGAGGCTTTTTTATTATTGAGAAACAATGGAAAACCATAAACATTCAAAAAACTAACCTTAGGAGATGAAGCACCAACAGTTTGTGGGCCTCCTTGGAGTTAATTGGTACATCAACTTCCTAGGGTCTTAACTTTAACATATCACCTTTGTTTGATGCATATGATACCTAATTAGAATGATCTTTCTCAGGACAAAAACTTTCAACTATAAACCTATGCCATAGGCTAGGGGTTTGCCCATTTTCTAAAAAATTGTTGTTTAGGGCCTCAAAACAACTCTGGAAGTTCAGGACCAAAAAAACTACCAAAAACAGTAAACAATGCTAGAAAGTAGGAAAATGAAAGGAAATAGTGTTGGAGGTCTAAGTGGTATAGGCAGGTGCCCACCAATATCCACCTGGATCAACATCCTCATACGAAAAAGAGGACCTTATCTAGGAATCATAATGTTGCTAATTATGTAATAAATTATTGCAAAAATAAGGAGAAAGGTTGAAATATGGAACAATTTAGACCATAAGGATCGATTTTGGCATGATTGATGGGTGGTCATGGCATCATTTGAATAGATGTTTGTAGACTTCATAAGATTGTGTCTCATCAGTTATGCAGTGATACAAAATTCCTATTATTTGTTGTAGAATTTTGTTGCTCACTTAGTTGTAAGTCAAGGGGGAGAGATGGCTTTGAAATAGATTCTTGATT
This sequence comes from Pinus taeda, assembly GCA_000404065.3. Taxonomy (NCBI): domain Eukaryota; kingdom Viridiplantae; phylum Streptophyta; class Pinopsida; order Pinales; family Pinaceae; genus Pinus; species Pinus taeda. The sequence continues at coordinate 29,765 of APFE030024796.1, forward strand.
GGTGCTAGTCCCTTAGTTGAGTTTCAAGGGAAAAAGTTAGATGATGACATATATTGTTGTCATTTCTTTGTTGTTTTTTACTATCTTTGATTAGTGTTGATGGTAACAATGTTTTTACATCTTTATGAGTGTTGTGTATTATGTTTGAGCTGAATTCTCCATATTGACATGCCTCATTATTCATTGAATGGATGATGATGTTTCTTTTGTTTGAAGCCCTTTTTATGGTTATTTATTGATGCCTATTTGAAGCATTTATGAGGTGGTTGCCAATGCCTTCGTTCTTGTTCCTCTGCGACATCTTCTACTTCCGAGATCAACCAAGCTCATTGAGGTTTTATGGCTCTCATCTTCATGTTTTTGGTACTTCCTGATTGGAGTGAGATTTTGTACTTATCATTCATTCAGTGGATCATTGTGGGATCTATAGTTTTTCCTCATACTTATTTGATAAATTCCAACTTTCTATCCTTTCAAGAGAATTTTTTTCTTACAAGTTTTTCTCCTTTTCTTGCTTATGAGAATTTGTACGCAGATACTTTATCAGGTCTTACTTCCTATATTTCGCTTAAAGGAGGGTGTTACTATTGGGATTATCCAATGCTCCTTTTCTCGATAAGCCTATTATTGTGGCTCGGTATTTCGCATAAAAATTCTTATCCACACATTTGTCATAGCTATTTTTAACTATTTTTGAGACTCTTCCATTACTATAAATAAAAGACATCTCTATGTATTTTGTCAGTAATACAAACCTCTTACACCCATCAAATTCACATGCTTAACTCAGTGCTCAAATAAAAGTCTCACTCTTATATCTTCACAAAGCAAATCTAATAACGGATCTAGCATTCTGTCTCTTAATTTTTTAAAAATAATTTGATGTTCTTATATTTGAAATATTATTTTTCCAACATTTATGTAATTTATTTCTCAAATCTTATAAATGTCAATAGTGCATCAACAATAATTTACCCATTACCTATTCTATACTTCAAACTCGTAAAGAAGTTGTAAGCTATAACAAAGTAGCAATATGTTAGCAATATGTATATCATATTCGCTAAAAGTTTTTTCCCAATAAAATATTACTTTTGGGTATTTTATTGCGATTTTTTTTAAATTGTTGAGCCAAAAGGCTCATTTTAGAACCCAGTATGATGTGTAATGATGGTCTGTCATCAAAATAAAAATTATACTCATATGGGCCAAAATAAAAACTTTTAAAAATCTAAAAAAGAATAACTATATAAAACATTTAAATAATGTCATCTCATAAGAAAATTATACTTGAAGAAATTGGATCTCTCTAAGCTCATGTTAGATCCTTATTAAAGATGGATAGATCTCTCTAAGCCCATGTTAGATCCGTATTTAAAATGGATCTATACTGATTATTTTACATATCATGTACATAAACTAGTGCCTCATTCACCTTGATATCACACAATGAAATTTAGATAGAACCATTCCAAATATTCCATTGTAGGAAGAAGCCTTTCCAGATAAATAAAAAATCTTTGTACAAAGTCTTTAGTTGAAGGAGCCCTTACAAAATTCGTTTTGCAATTGGTAATACATAAAATCAGAGTTTTCGTAGATATCGAACTCTGATAGAAATTTTGAATTTGGAAATTGTTACTCTGAAATCTAGAGTTTTCATAGATCGTGAACTTTGGTGGAAATTTTGATTATTTAATTGTATTCAAAGTCATTTCAAAATCAGGCAAAATAGTATTCCGTGACTGCACCATGAGAAACCTATAATCAACCTTGAAATTTCTTTAATATTTTTATATATTGGTAGCCAAAACCAATCAATTTACTACAAGATCAGCTTAAGCAAACAACTTACAATAGAGATTCACTATATATTCCAACGCAAGGCATATCGATGGTTCTGTAGCAGATGGTGTGGACTGAAGCTACAAAAATTTCTGGCTTCCCTATCATGTCGATTGAAGCTACGAAAACACCACCGTGTTGTAAAAAACTCAAAACTTAAAGACTTTCCTCTATGCTGTTTTTCAGCTCGCTTAGAATTTTATGATTTTTCTCATATTTTTCCATTTTTTACAATTTTTGTTTGTTCATTTTCTTATTTTTTGGGTAGCAACTACCACTCCAAAATGATATCTGCAATAGTATATAATAAGAATCTGCAAATTGTGAGCATTACCATAACAAAAATGGAATTACGCATCTTATTGTAAAATGGATCATTTTGCTAAATAAAATTTACTTATATATTAATTTCCTCATCTAATTAGAATATGAACTTATTAGAATTGAAATAATATCAAATCCATAGGAACTTGGTGGGCAGGGAGTCATGTGGCACGAATTTAATTTAGTTTGAGAAAAAAAAATTACACATCTTATTGTAAAATGGACTATTTCGATAAATAAAATTTACTTATATATTAATTTCCCCATCTAATTAGAATATGAACTTATTAGAATTGGAATAATCTCAAGTCCCTATGAAATTGGTAGACGGGAGGCACCTGAATATAATTTTTAAAATTTTTAAAATTCAATGCAACCTAACAAACTCTCTAACACACCGCCAATCATTAAGACTAAGCATACGATGAGCATATTATTTTAATCATTAAGCCTAAGCATATGCTGACCATATTATTTTAATCATCAAGCCTAATCATATGTTGAGCATATTATTTTAATCATTAGAACTAAGCATATGCTGAGCATATTATTTTAAGACAACTTTATATTTAAGACAAAAATAGTTTGAGACAAAAATATTTTAAGGCAAAAATTTATATTTAAGACAAAAACAATTTGAGACAAAAATATTTTAAGACAAAACTTTATATTTAAGACAACCAGTTTAAGACAAAATATTTTAAGACAAAATTTTATATTTAAGACAAAAAATAGTTTGAGACAAGATTATTTTAAGACAAAACTTTATATTTAAGACAATGGTCACTTAAGACAATGACAATTAAGAAGAAATCCATTTAAGATAGTTAACAATTAAGACAAAACCATATCAATTTAAGTCAATATTATCTAACGCCTGCAAAATTGAATTTGATAATGTGTCATAAGTATGCTAGCTTGCAGACTACTACTGTCTTGCACCTATATCAATGCTTCTATTTCTCTTACCATTCAAATTATCTTATATAAAGACAATGATTTGTTGGGCTCTTTATTTTTTGGGGGTCTCTGGCTCTGAAGAATGCAACAACTTTTCCTTACAAGATTTCTTGGACATCAATTCCTCTTATGTCCCTTCAATATATATTGATACACTACTATCTCGCGCTTATATCAAGGTTGTTATTTCACTTACCATTCACATTATCTTATATAAAGACAATGATTTGTTGGGCTCTTCGTTTTTTGGGTGTAGTCGACTCTGAAGAACACAATAACTTTTCGTGGCCAGAATTGCTGGACACCAATTCTTCTTATGTCCCTTCAATCTATGTTGATACGAGTAGAGAAAACATCTCTGTCATTGCATTTGGGAAGTTTGCACAAAAATTTCATCAATGGATAGGGGATGATTATATTTTTAATTTTTGAAAATAGATATTCAAGCCACATGAAATTTAATCATATCAATTTCTTTCTTTTATGTTATATTTTTCCTTTTACATTAATCCTTTTAAATTAAATATAAAATTAGAATATGTTAATTATATTAATTTTTAATCAATTATAAAATTAAAATATAACATTTTGAAAAGTTGGAATATTTTTAACTATTTTTGAAGTTTTTTTTTTTGTCTGTGTTCCTCGATGCTTGACCTATGGCTTGAAAAATCGCGGCCTAGGGTCATCTAATCTGTCAATGTCACCTGGGGATCACACCCGGCTTGGGCCACACCAACCTAAGTTGACTGGATTTTAGCGTGTCTCCTCCCCCTAAGACAGGCACAACAACCTCTGTGAGTTTTGATCCTAGGCCGCCTTGCTAACGAGGCTTATCCTCAATTGATTCCAAAACAATTATAATATACATACCTCATTGTAAAAATATAATAAATAAATAGATAAAAATTATTATTTTTTGTTTGGCCTAACTCATGGGGATTTGAACTTTGAATATCAAGTTCTTACATAATACTTCATAACAAGGTGATTGTCAATTGAGTTACACTCTATGAGCTATTTTTTTTAATATATATGATTTTTTTTTTTAAATTACTTCAACTAAAACTTTGATGAAAACAGTTTGAAGATGAGCACAAACTATAGTAGAAACGAAAATATTATGCATGTGGTGGTTTAAGGCATACCACTAACCAAAAAAATCATGCTCATGGAGCATGCATCTGTCTCTCGCTACAAATTTGAATATGTAAATGGTTATTTTTGGTTGTATGCTCAGGAAACAAGTTCAGGTTGTGGATTAGGCTCGCTTGATAAATATTTGAATGATGATTCTTCAAAATTCCCCCTATCAGAAACAAGGTGAAAAGATGAAGAAACCTTCACTGCAAGACTAGTCAATAGTCAAGAAAAAATTTTGTTGTATGGATGGAATATCTTCTTGGTTGTTGAAGACCATTGCCAAGAAGTGATCCATCCAAGGTGAATCGAGTTTTGTTTCTGGAACATTTTCTGAATGATGAGTGTGCTTTCCACAATGCTCATAAGGGTGAATATCAAAACATTGATCTTTCATATGACCAACCTGATCACAATGTTGGCATTTGGTAATTGTGGTTGTTGTGCAACAAGAGCAAGTGAAGATGGATCATCCTGAAGGGATCGAATGCTGTAAAACTTGATGGGCTTGGAATATTTTGGAATATGAAAGAAAATATCCTTGTCATATCTGAGATCAATGTTATTCTTGTTGTTCACAACTCCTTCCCAAGGTATAATGAAGGTCTTGGGAAGGACATGTTGAACCTTCATATCTGCATGTAAATCTACTCCTGAAATGGCCTCATTATTCTTATCAATCTTTGATTGTTTATGGGAGTCGAGCTCAAATAGAGAGTCATTCTGAACAAGAACCAGTTCAGAATTACAACTCTTCTTATGTAGTTCATCTCATTGTAGTTGTGACTTAAGTTGAAGAAACTCAATTGCCCCTTGTGCATGATGTAGATATATTCTAATATCAACAAGAGTGACTATTGATATTCATTGTTTCCTCAGTGGGAAAAAAATAAGATATTGTTCAATAATTCTAAAACACTATTAATTTGAGTCGTTTTACAATAATATACTTCAGAAAAATAAGGGTGTTGGTTTCAACAAAAAATGCACCCGCTTACAAAGCAATTTCACTTCAAATGTATGAAATTTTATTCATACCAAAACATTAAATTCCAAGACATCTTTAATAATCCAGACATAGTCAAATTTCAACATGTTTTTAGGTCTTAAGGTCCTACACTTATTTTTCACAATTAGCACATGGATCTTGAATGCAGTTGGAGTGACGGTAAACGACCTATAATGGTAGATCAATCAACTTGAATAGAAGCACGACACTCCTTGCTCTTTGTTTTTCCAAAGCTAGGTTTTGGAAAATGATACTTGATGAGAACCTTTGGATAATGTATTATTGGCTCAAATAAATACCACTTTCAAAAAACTAAATTAAGTTACAAACATCAACACCATTATTGAAGTTGTAGTTCTCCGCCTAAACACACTTACCACCAGACTCTCGTAGCTTTGCAAAATTATGAACAATTACTACAATTCAATTCAAAACTTGAGAAGCTTTCAAAAAGGTCAAAGTTGGCTACTGTTTCTAAGGCTAAAATTCTCAAATCCATCTTTCCCTCCCTCTTCGAAATTAAAATTTGGCTATTTTGGCAACCAATTATAGAAGTAACATGACATCATGGAAAATAGTAAATAGTTAAAATAGTTTATTGATGAGACATCCATTATACTTGAAAGAGGTAGCTTTCATGAGAGTTTGATGGAAGCTTCCTCTAATGAGTTAAATTGAATGACCTTAGGAAAATTGTCATAACTTTCTCTCTAAGCAACAAATTGAAATTGCATAAGAAGTTATAGAAACATGACAGATTGTAGTTTTTTTTGCATAGTTTTCAGATCTGAAGGTCGAAACAATGATACGTGGCATGTCGTACAAGTTCGCTCTACTGAAACATTGTATAATTAGGTCATGTTAGGAGATTGGACATAACTCTTTCTTGGAGAATCAAATGCTGATCAGACTTGTAGGGTTAGAAAGAGGACTCAGAGGGCTACTGCGAGAGAAAATTTCATAACTTTGAGATCTGAAAGTACAAAGTTAAAGTCATTTCAAGATCGAGCTCCTGAAATTAAGAAAAGGTGATATGAGGAAGTTTGATGGAAAGGATCCAGTAAATTGGATACTACAAATGGAGCAATAATTTGATCTACATGGTGTACCAATTTTACAAAAGGTATGTATTGTATCTTCATATTTAGAACCGGATCAATTTCTATTGTATAAAGGGCTTTGTTCTCATAAATAACTTGTTATGTGGTCATTTTTCATGGAGGAAATGACGGCATATTCTGAGGATACAAAGAGAAACACCTTATTTAGAGCAACACCACAACAATTGGAAGAAAAAAGAGAAAAAAGACTTTGTTACAAAGTGAAAAGAAAAATTATGGTAACAAGAAAGTCTACCCCTCACAACTATAAAGATGTAAGTGTTGTTTCTCCTAGCCTTCCACAACCTATGAGGGTTACACCACAACAATTGGAAGAAAAAAGAGAAAAATGGCTTTGTTACAATTGTGAGAACAAATACATTAAAGGTCATAAGTGTGCTGAGAAGAAATTATTTTACATTGATTGTGGAGAGGAGGAAGAAAAGGATCAAGAAACGTCAAAAGAAGAGTATATACACCAGGAACCAACCCCAGAGAAAGAAGAAACGAATCCGACCATATCTTGTAAAGCATTGGAAAGAATTACAACTCCTAAAACTCTCAAGATAGAAGGACATATCAAGAAGAAAAAGGTTCAAGAAGTGAAAGATAACATCGAGAAATAAGAAATGAATCCAACCATATCTTGTAATGCATTGGACGGAATTACCACTCCTCAAACTATCACTATAGAAGGACATATCAAGAAGAAAAATGTTCAAGAATTGAAAGATCACATCGAGTCTCAAGAAATCAATCCGACCATATCTTGTAATGCATTGGAAGAAATTACCACTCCTCAAAATATCAAGATAGAAGGACATATCAGGAAGAAAAAGGTAAGAGTGTTTATTGATTTGGGCAGTACCCATAATTGTATTGATTGTAAGATAGCCAAGGAATTGAATTGCTTCCTATATCCAACACCAAACTGTCAAGCGATGGTTGCAAGTGGAGGAACCATAAATTGCTCTGGAAAGTGCCATAATATCAAGTTATCCATGGGAGAATATGTATTGAATAGCCCAATGCTTTCCATTCCAATGGGTGGTGCTGATGTTTTATTAAGAGTCCAATGGAAAAAATCTTTGGGTATGATAGCTTTTAATTTTCAAGAAATTTTCTTGAAATTATTTTGAGAAAGAAAGGAAGTTGAATTGAGTGGTATCAAAGGAAAACCTGGAAAGATAATCAACTCTAACAACATGACAAAGCTTCTAAATAAAGAACAACGGGGTGTAATTGCACAATTATGTTCACTAGAGGATCCCACATCAAAATCATGTATTTCTATAGATCTCCAAAATGTTTTGGACAATCATTCCAAGGTATTTGAGACTCCCAAAGGCCTCCCACCTATTCATGATCATGGTCATGCTATTCATTTGATTCCACAAATTAATCCTCCAAACATTAGGCCTTACATGTATCCATATGCCCAAAGGAGTGGGAGCTCATTCAAAAGTTGCAGAAGATCCCAGTTCAAACAATATTGCGAGAACTTGAAAAGGAAGGAAAAATCATATTGGAACCTGAACCAGTCACAGAACCGAGAAATTGAAAGCTACAAAATAGATCAATTTCAGAGTATCTCATCAAGTGGAAGAACTTACCTCTGAAGATTCCACATGGGAGGAAAATAATTTATACAGAAGCATCAAGAACTACTCAAGTGTTGAGGACAACACTTTTTGAAGGAGAGAGACATGTTAGGTCCCTACACTACTAGTGTAACCCCTTATTGTTATTAGTGCAACCCCCTTATTATATTGTTGTGCCCATGTAGTCCCCATATTGTTATTATTGTGCCCCATAGAAGCCCACTATTGTTATTATTGTGCCCTTACATTATTATTGTTATGTCAGCTCTAATTATATTATGACCCCTTAGACTCCTATATATTGAAAGGAGGTCTTGTCATTTGTATCATCTAGGAATTGTTCATTTGTATAATGTAAAAGAGGTTGCCCCCTCGAAGAGGCTTATTTCTAAGGCATTTATCTATCTTTTCTATCTCTTTGTGAGTTGGTTTCATAAAAAGCAGGAATAATACTCTAGGGTTGGAATGACGCATAGTCTTGTCGTATAGGTGGTTGGTCAGTGAAAAGTGATGTGTACATCTTAGGTGAAATCAAACCACAACATAGATTTTCATTGGATAGGGAAATTTGAGGATACAAAAGCACAATTTCAATGCTAAAATAGAAAAGGATTACTTCAATCACATGTTGGGGTTGGAGATGGAAATGGGCCCATTGGCTTTGAGTGTGTTGTTTCTCCCTTGTTTATGGCGATGCATTCCAATGTTGTAACACGACGAATCTCATTGATACTTATAATGACAACAACTTGACCTTCATGTTCAACATCAAATAACAGGGCATAATCAGGTTTGGTAGAGGAGAACTTTGGAAGGCCACACAACTAGTGGCTCAATCTATTCAATAGGGAAAATAAACCTCTTCTCTGATACCACAGTTGGAATCATGATTGGAAAATGAATTTTATTCATATTAAGAATATTGTACATATAAATACAATGTTGAAATGGTTATATTTAGTTTCCAGGTTGGATTCAGTTTCCAAGGTTTCTTTTACTTTAGTAACTGATTACATAACACACCATAACCTTAACAAATTAGGTGTCCAACACTGGTTGGATTTGTATGACGATTCTGGTTATTACAATCGGGCTCCAGAAAACGTGCATGTCATCACTCAAGGCTAGTGACCCAAATACTGTATGAATTTATCATTCTTGGAGAAGTTTGAAGGGTTTGAAAACCATAAACCATCCTTAGGACATATGGCAAGTTCACAGTCTACTATGTGATTTAGTCATTGGTCGAAACTAGGGTTGCAATAGTCCAAAAACCGCTAGTGTCGACACAATATTTCTTGGCAATACCGTGGAATTTCCCATGTGGATCAACCCATCATATTCGTTCCATTGTAGAATTTCACTCGAGATCTTATTGAATTAAGGGTTCTTGTGGGCATTAGATATCCGAATTTTGATAGGGCTGACCCTTTCTGGAGCCACCACAAGAGGAGCAATGCTTCATACTAGTGTAGCTAGATGTAGAAAAACCCTCATTTCCATTAGACTAGCACTTGCTAATACAAGGAATCAAATTGAGAAATGATTCATCATTGTTACAATTTTTTCATTCATGCTTGATAAACTCCTCCACAACCACAAACTCAAGCTTTTGTCTCTTGATTCTTTTTTGAAATATTCAATAAGCTACTAGTTTGTAACGCTCCAAGTCATCGATCTCATATCTCCATGGTGATAGGGGCTGATAGATTTGTATATGAAGAGTGGTTTGGTCATTTTATTGATTTCATGTGATTTTTCACTCATATTCTTGGTTTTTGATCTCTTCCTTACCAAGGTTTGAAGGGGGTCTTAAACCCTGGCCAACCTCAACCTCCACACTTGTTGTAGGCCCATGCATGATATCTGACTCAGTGACACATTCGGTCCTGTCATCGATATCCTTTATACGTCACTAAAATTTCAAGTGGATGACATATGCTAGCAAGCTGCAATAGAGTGTTCTATATTCTACGAGTTTTGTTTTAAATCAACCCTACCATATCAACTTGTGACGATATATCATCAATGTCCTCAAATTGGGGGGATTTTGTTTCAACTGTGTTATTAATTTATTGTTGTATAACTGTAAGTGGTAGTGAATACTCATGATTAGTATAGGAATGGATTCGAGGTTTTTCCTGACAGCTACAACAATTTCTATCAAGGAGATCAAGCTTACAGTTGAGGCATCATGACAACCAGATTGTAAAGCATTGGAAATGAGGCAGTGCTCCACTTCCCGTATGTTCAGCTCGAAAAATTTTTAGCAAGGAAAATTTCTCAAGGAGATTTTGAGCACAATTTGTTTTTGGTATTGAAAGGAAGGATTTTATTATTAAAATATTAAAAAAATATTAATTCCTAAAATTTTAAGGTCTTATGAAATTTTCCTGTGAAAACGATGTATGTTAGAGAATGATGATATGCCCATTTGATTGATCTATTCATGTCTTTGGAGGTTATGAAAGGCTTGTTTCTTGGGTAGTCAAGCAAACCTAGGTGGATTGATCTAATATGTGTCATGATTGAAAGGGTAAAGTAATTGTTGTTGTTGATATCATCAACCCTCTTTTGTAACAATTTTGTTTTTGCGACTAGTGGAAACACGTTTGCCAACTTGGTATTATCAAGATGGGCATAATATTGCAGGAGCTTCATGAGAAAAAGGAACCAAAGAAAATTCGTAAAGAATTCCTTTAGTTGTAGTTGTTTGTAGCCTTTTGCAAGTAGAGAATGCAACACTTAAGAATCAATTCCAAACTACAATGGTTGAGAAAATTAGGAAGGTTGACCATTTGGAGTCAACCATGGGCACATATTTTCATATGCTTGCAGATGAGTTTCAAGAGAAGATTGACCTCCTCCATGATTTGGAGGAGGAATTTGAGAACTTTTCTCACCTAGAAACTGAAATTTTGAAGAAGCATCTTTTCAAGTTGAAGGAGCAAAATAATCAACAAGTTATGGAAATCAACTATTTAAAAGCCTCAATGTTGGACCAATGCCAAATTTTGAAACAAGATTATGATGCATTGTTACAATAGTTTATTGAAAGGATGAAGTTATTCAAAATATGTAAGAGACTAAACAACACCTTGAATTGGAAGTTAGTCGTCTTCATAATACTAAGATGGAGACAATTGATGTTGAGTTGTTAAGTTCACTTTCTTCCAAACTTTATGAAGTTAAAGGTAAAAAACTTGATTTTGATGATCATGACTCATCACATGCTTTTGTTTCACGCATTTTTGAAAAACATAACATTGGTATTAGGTCTTGATTGTTGAGAAAAATTGGATATATAGGAGGAGGACTTTGGAAGAATAAACAATGAACCATTGTTCCTATTAACTCTGCAGTGCAAACATCAAGAGAGGGTCTTCGATATGGTATTTTTGTTGCCTCATTACCTACATCTAGCTCTGTGGAGACTCGAGAGGTGTCAAAGAAATTCAAACTAAGGTGTTAGAAAAAAAATGCTCCTACTAATTGTGATTAACAGATTGAAGACATG
>APFE030024796.1:45217-77794 GCA_000404065.3 Pinus taeda
AAAAGAGTTTAGTTCTGGGAGGGGATTTTAATTTCCAGATGTTCACCCACCAACTCTGCATAATTTATGGCTTTTTGTTCTCAATCAAAACTAGGTATCCTTCCTTTGGGGTATAAAAACCGTGATCTACCTTATCCCACATAAGTTCGTCTAGTCCTTCTTTGATAGGAATATGTGACTCACATAATGCATTAGTGAAGCCCTCCCAGATTTGATGCCATTCCGGAGGCAGGTTTAGTTGTGCTGCTGTTTTCCATGCCTGTGAAAATATGGAGGTATTCCCCTGGTCTGCAATGTGGGCTATAACTTTAATGTTCTGCAGCTCCAGAATTTGGACGAGCTCGCGTGGGAGATAACACCTCCCGCCCCTCCTGTCCAAGGATCCATACCAATTCAAGCCCTCGATCCGTCGTTTATTCTCCAAGTTAAGTGACTCTGGATGAGAGGCAGGGAAGACAATAACGCTTTCCATACAGTAGATATACCTGTTCTGTTCCATCCAGGTAATCGGATCTAGTCCATGAGGTGTAGTGGCCAGATGTACTTCTGGTACGAGATAGTTGTCTAAAGATTTTTCTTTGTGAGCAAAGTCCATCCCAATTTTGCGGCCAGAGCATGAGAAAAATGAGTGAGGTTCTTCAAGCCCCATCCTCCCCACTTCTTTGGCAGTGAGATGCTATCCCAACTAACCCAAGCAAAAACTCTTTTGTCCTATTTCCCGTTCCAGAGATATCTACAACAAATTTGCTTGAGGCAAGCGAGGATGCCTCTGGGAATCTAGGCTAAGGCCATCTAGAAGACATAAGTGGCTTCCAAAACTGATTTAATGAGAACTAACCTCCCTGCTCTTGATAGGAAACGATGGCTCCAGTGAGATATCCGCTTTTCAAATTTTGTGATTAGCCAAATCCAATCCGCAATCTTATGTCCTGTCGGGTTGATCTAGTAACCCAGATATTTGAATCCATGTTCCAATGGTCAAGGATTATATGGGAAATGTTGTATTGCTAGTTTGGATTCTTGAGCGGATGTAAAGACCTGGGAGATAGTTGATTTTGAATGGTTGGCCATCATGCTAGTTGCCTTGGAGAAAGAGGCAAGAATCTTGTCAAAGGCAGTCGAGTCCCTTATGCTTCCATCCAAAAATATGATAACATCATCTACAAATAGGAGGTGTGTTATGAAACACTGTTCCGTGATCTTTAAACCTGTTAATCTACCATTCTGTTTTTCATAATTGATGAGTCTGCTCAGTCCTTCCATAACAAGAAGGAAAAGAAGCGGGGAGAGAGGGCATCCCTGTCTGAGACCCCTTTGAGCATGAAAAAAAGGGGCGGCGGAGCCATTAATGAGCAGACTGTAGGTGGGAGAGGTGATACATGACATTATCCAGTTAGTGAAAGGCAGGGGAAAGCCCAGATGGATAAGCAACATTTTGATATAAGTCTAGTCCACCCGATCGAAAGCCTTCGCTAGGTCTATCTTAAGAATGATGCGTTTCAAATGACGAGCTCGGATGGAATGTATGGCTTCCTGTACAGAACCAATCGCTTCATATATTTGGCGGTCTTCTAGAAAAGAAAATTGTTCAGGGAGAATGCACCGAGAAGGAATAGGTCTAATACGATTGGCAATGATCTTCGAAATAATCTTGTAGAGACAATTGCAGAGAGAAATAGGGTGGAATTCATCAAACGAGCCAGGCGAATCATTCTTGGGTATGAGGGCTATAAAGGTGGTATTGATAGCATTGTACATCCATCCTGTTGAGCGGCATTCCTCTATGACCTAGAGGAGGTCCACGACCATGAAGTCATAGAACGCCGAGTAGAACTCGATAGGCCACCCATCTGGTCCCGGGCTTTCATCCTTTTTGAACCATTTTAGTATCCCTTCCAGTTCCTCTAGAGTAACTGGCACATTTAGTTCGTTTGTTTCTTCTGCTCCTACATACTGGGGAAAGAGACTAGCCACATGAATAATGTCTGCCAGGTTGACTTCTTGAGGTGCTCTGAATAGGTTCCGAAAATGTGATGTACCCAATCTGGAGAGCTTTTGGAAATTGTCTGTCGATTCACTGTTGGGAAGGGGCAACTTCCAGATCATATTGGAGACATTCCTTCCTTTTGCGTAATTCTGGAAGAATCTGGTATTGTCATCTCTTGCCTTCAACCAAACAACCCTACTCTTCAATATCCATACCTCCTCCCTTTAGAATCTTGTCTTTCTGGATCTCTAGTTCTATCACTTTGTTTTTCCCTTCTGCTGAGGAGAATCCAAGATTCTTGTCATCCAGCAGGGTTTCTAGCTTTGATTCTATGTCCACAATCTTCTGATCCTCTTTGACCTTCTTCTCTTTGGCCCAGGTCTTGGTAATTTGTTTGAGCTTTGAAAGATTGAGACAGAAACCTTATGAAGCCGTCCTATGATTCGATATAGGATGGGTCACCCAGTAGTCTTTGATCAGTTTAATATATTACTCGTCTTGTAGCCAGATATGATTGAATTTAAAAGGAGCCCTTGGCTTTACTTCAGGTCCCAAAATTTCCAGATATATAGGGGAAGGATCAGATTTCCCCCCTGCCCCTACCCATTGTCTATATCTAGACAGTTTCTGGAGAAGGGGGATCTTGATCAAGAATCTGTCCAGTCTCCTAGCCAGGGCAACCTCTCCTGTCCTCCGGTTCCTCCAAGTAGGCATCGGCTTGTTCGTGGGAATATCAGCCAAATGGTGCAGTTCTAGGATGTCTCTGAAGAAATTAGACGAGGGATCTATCTGAGCGAGCGAACCCCAGGATTCCCCATAACCAATTGAGAAGTTGAGGTCACCCCAGATGATCAGCTGGTCAACAGATGTCAGGTTTGAGCCCAGAAAATGCTACCAGAAATCCTCCCTCCTCTGGCATGGACCGTATACATTAATGACCTGCAAGGTCTCCCCTAACTCAGCCGAGAATAAATCCATGCCAATGAATCCCACACCCCCCCAGGTAGCAGATACGTTAATTGTCCGAGGGTTATATCTAATGGCTAATCCTCCAGCCCTACCAATGGCATCGAGCGCCTGGTGATGCCATCCAGGTCGCAGGCTGGCGAGGGTGTGTTCAATGTCTTTAGCGCTTCCCAAGGTCTCTTGTAGCATAAGGATATCAATAGTATCGATCTCAATCAACCTCCGCATGGATAGTTTCTTTGAGGTACTAGCCAGACCTCTACAGTTAAAGGAGAGGCACTTCATGGAGGAACCCCTCCAGGGGCTTTCAGTGCTCTAAGGACCCCTTCCATTGTAGATTATTTGCCAGTTACTACCTCGACTCCAGCTTTCTAAATAACTTTGGAAAGATTTGATTTGCGACCCCAGGATGATAGGGCAGAAGGGCCCGGGTAGACCACCCCCAACCCAGATTGGGAGTCGGAACCCTGAGAGGGCCTTGACCGTAGATTGTAAGGGTGAGGCAAAATCTGGCTAGGCGAGGCCTCTACCCCAGAGGAGATTGTGGAGGAATGAATTGATGGAGAGGATGGAGCATTGATGGGCAGGGGGGGAGAGATGGTATATGTAGCCAGAGAAACAAATACAACCGAAGGATCTACCACAGAATTAGAGATTGAAGGAGATATCAAAGGGGGAAAATAAGAAGTACCCGTAATCTGAGCAACCTCCGCAGCCACAGCAGCCCCGGCCCAGGTCAAAGGTGGTGAGGGCATCCTGATCGTTTCTCCAACCTTCTTTGACATCCCTCCTGCACATTGATCTTTTGGAGACACCGGTCTAGATCGTGAAGCCGAGACAAGGGCTTGAGAAACCGTCACAGGAGCATTTCCTTTATGATTTGAGGGTGGGCCCGTGGGATCTGGTGATTTCGAGAGCAGAGGGCATTCTTTCAATACATGCCCTACCTTATGATACCTCCGACACCGAAACGGTACTCCTTCATAGTCCAAAATCTGAATCTTGGTGTAATGTCTCCACTTCAGAGTGATCTTTTCTTCCGAGCCCTCCCTTGTGTCCAAATACACTAGAATTCTTGCCAATGCCCGGTTCTTTGACTGTACATAAGTCTTATCATATTCCAAATATGTTCCGAGGGCAATACCAATCCTGATAAACACTGCTTCAGACCGGGTAATCGTACCCAGATAGGTCCTGATCCAATTTATTCCCTCTCCGGATCGAATAATGGACACTAGCGCTTAAGGAGAACTGGGGCCATCTCTATGTGCCAATATTTGGCCAGGATCAGATCAGTGTATTCTGCTCTCGAAAAATGCAGGGAAAACCAACCTCGTGCAAAGCTCTGAACCTCCGGCAGCTCTTGTAAGATGCCTCCCCATATCTCTTGTACCCAATTCGTGAGTCTGGTTGCAGAGTACGCCCTCCCTCTCAAATGCCCAACGAGTACTCTGTTGGCTCTATCCACCACTTCTCCCATAGGGATGTCTTCGCCAAAGGTGATGGTGAGATCTTTTGAGGACTTCTTCACACACTTTATCTTCCTCTTTCCAGTTCTCAGTGCCGATGGATGCTCCGCTAGTGGATCAGGTCCCGAGTCCTTTAGGTGAGCCGTGGCTTTAGGTTTAATGACATGAGAGTCAAAGCATCCTGAAGGGAGAGAGTTAAGGTTTGCCGGATCCGGGAGAGGCGCACTCTTGGGAGGCACCGGGTTGAAGGAAGGGAGCGGATCGAAGTTGGGAGAGGGAGGCGAGATAGCGGAGAGTAGGTTGAGTGTGCCAGGGGAAAGAGGAGGGATGGTTAGACCCAAGGTCTCCAGGGAGAATGAGCCAAAACGCAACAGCGACGAGGAGGATCCAGGATGAGCATCAGCCAGGGGTATAGACGGCTGAGGAAGTGCAGGATCAACAGAGCTAGGGTTAATACCACGACCGCAGAAAATAGACTGACCTTCATACGGGTCCTGCGAATAATTGATTGCTTCCTCTTCAAACTCCATGTCTTCCAATGACCTAAACCGCCTTCGAAAACCCCCAGACAGGAGTTAGTTGTCGAGATGGCTGTTGTCCGGTATGAGAATACAGGGAGACCGCGATCGCCTAATTCTTGATTAACTCCGAAATAACTGCGGATTAATTTAGGCCTGTGTCATGGCAGGTGCTGTAAACCTCACTCGCCACCTGCCCACCTGCGGCCACGTCAGAGCCCAAAAACCCATCTCATCCTCTCCACCTATTAATTGTTATTATAATGGAAAATTAGATATACTTATAATATATAACTTCTACAAAATTAGGTTTTTATGACAAAAACAAATACCCTTCTCACCTTATCACAATAAGTCAACATATTATTTATAAAAATTAAACTCAAATAAAAAAACCTAAATACCAAAATATTAAATTTAAATTAATATAAAAAATAATATTAAAAAATTCAATATAGTGATAATTAAAAAATCTGAAATATCTCAAAATAATATATATATATATATATAATATATATTATATATATATATTTATATTTAACCTCTCACATTAAAATACATTTATAAAACAGTTATAATCCATAGAATAAATAGCAATGACAGTTAAATCTTTTGTTAGATAAATTTGCAATTCTCTTCTTAGCCATAAAACCAAAATATGGATTAATATAAATAGATAAATACCTTTTCAATTAAAATAAATTAATAATTTAATTAAAAACATTTATATCCATACAATTAAATAACCAAAATTTTTTTGTTTTTTGTTTTCCTTTGATAAAAAATCTTTAGTTATGTAAAAATTACAATCTTATTTTATCTATGAAACATTTTTGTCTTTTATATTAACCTGACCTTGTCGGCAATAATGACACAAAAACCTAGAAATGGTTCAATATTTTCAATATTTTAATCGACGAAGCATTTATAAAGAGGAGGCCGATGTTACAACAAAATGGGCCGTGTGCAGAACCTCGATCTGAATAGGAGCGATGATAGATGACCGAGAGGAAGCAAGGGCGAGGCTGTAAGCTGGTTGAGCAGCCGGTGGTGAGAAGATTCTGCACTCACTGAGCCATGGATCCCATCGATATGTTCTACTACTCAAAGTAACCAATATGGAGTGACGGGTTATATAACCATAAATTAAATAAATTAAATGTTATAATACACCAACAGATAGAAACGATGTAATAATTGTGGCGGTCTAGATGGGTGTTGACACCAGTTTAAAAAAAAGAAACATCGTCGTCGGTTGAATTTACATGAAATAAAAAACTGCCACTTGCACTTCTAATTGTTTTCAACTTTTTTCGTTTCGTGTTATTGGCGTGATCCGGAGATGGTCGTTGCATATATATATATATATATATATATATGACGCCGATAGGATTGGTATATTTGGGAATAGCCCTTTCACGATTTCTATCTTTCCAGCATAAATAAAAAGAAATATGAAACATAAAAAAAATTCATGGATGGTGTAATAATGGGGAACACTGTTTGAAATATAAATTTCAAACCGTTGTACTGTGCGCATTTAAGTCAGCAAAATTACTAGTTTACTATCGGGTCTACCATCAGACTGCTTTTGCTGAGGAAGTTGTATTATCTCAAACAAATGCATCCGGTACAATCACTTTCTCACGCGTGTACTCAGTACATTTTGCAAAACCATTTTTTATCGGAGCGTAAACTTCAGCAGAAATGGGCCTTCCCATATTGACCACAGCCAGACAGTTGATGTACAGCCACTGACCTGCACTATTCGGACATTGCCTGAAGTTTTGTTTTGACCGTTGTTTACTGCAGTGAAGTAATTAATGATATTTACATTGGTTCGTAGATTGTAGGTGAAATGTTTAATTTTTTATGCAAGGAAATATGGCAAATTAAATGAAAGGTATGGGCATTTTTTGTTAAAAAATATAGGCAATGTAATATGTAAAAAAAATAGTGAAGTAATTAATGATATTTACGTTGGTTCTAGATTGTAGGTGAAATGTTTCCTAGATTGTAGGTGAAATGTTTCAATTTTTTATGCAAGGAAATATGGAAAATTAAATAAAAGGTATGGGCATTTTTTGTTAAAGAAATATAGGCAATGTAATATGTAAAAAAAATAGAAAAGCTCGTGTGTCATTTTTTTGTGGTGGTTGTTGTTCGGTGAAAAACAACAGTGGAATGCACAGCAGCAGTGTGTAAGTGAAACACACACAACAGTGTGAATGTAGTTAGTTGACTTTCCTAATGGAATTTTTTTGTGGTGGTTGTTGTTCGGTGAAAAACAACAGGGGAATGCACAGCAGCAGCGTGCACTGAAACACACACAATAGTGTGAATGTAGTTAGTTGACTTTCCTAATGGAATGAGAAACGCACAGCAGTGCGAAACAAAAAACAAAGGGAATAAATATATGCAACAACGTATATGCATTTTTGTTATTGATTGAAATGTAATGTGAAGAATGGATATGTAAGAATTTTTCTTATTTACAAGAGTAAATGTAAATAATTTACACACATTATTGTAAATCTTTTCAAAAGGAGACAATAATTTTTTTTGTTGAAATGTTCTTGGTGTAATCCCTCAGACAGAGGAAGAATATTTTTGTAACAACAATTGTCTTTGATTAATGAATACAAAGCTTTTGTGGGTGTGTGTAATACTCTGTTCTCAGAAAATAATTTGTTTATAGCTTCCCTGTGTTAAGATCCTGTGGCAAAAATAGAGTATTACTCTCTGTTCAGTCATTTTGTTTTGGAATTTACCAGAAAATTCCTACCATTGGTATCAGAGCTTGTCCAGGCTCTTTGAAGGTGTCAAAGAAGCTGTAGGAAGGAGTTTTTTGCTGCAACAGCTTCTTAGAAGATTGAAGACTCAGTCAAAAATCCAAAGTATTTCACAAGTTTTTTTTGTGTTGTTGCTGAAGAAACAATGAATTATTTTAAAAAACACAGTGAGGTATTTGAATCATAGTTTAGAGAGTACCAGCACTAGCATGGGTATGTTTAATACTCAACTCCCACAGTTTAATGGGAAAAATTATGACTATTGGGCAATAACCATGAGAGCCTTGTTTGCTTCTCAAGATTTATGGGAATTAGTTGAATATGAGTTTGAAGAACCAGCAGATGAAAATGAGTTTAACAGATTAACTCAGGCAGGGAAAGATCTATTGAATAGCAATAGGAAGAAGGATTCAAAAGCCCTCATATTTTTGTATCAAGGAGTCCATGAGAGTGTGTTTCCAAGGATAGCAGCAGCCAAGACATCCAAAGAAGCATGACAAACTCTCAAGACAGCCTATCAAGGCATGGAGAAAGTGAAGACAACAAAACTATAGTTGCTGAGGAGAGATTTTCAGAATCTTTGCATGAAGGAGTCAGACAATATTGACTCATTCTTCACACATGTAATTGGTCTGGTCACACAAATAAGGACTCATGGAGAAATTCTTGAAGAAAGGAAGATTGTGGAGAAACTATTGAAGATCCTACTCTCAGAGTTTGATGTGATTGTTACCACGATAGAAGAGACAAAGGATCTCTCAAATTTCTCAGTTGATGAGCTACATGCATCACTGATAACACATGAGCAGAGGTTGAGTAGAAATGAAAAATCATCTCTAGAGCTAGCCTTTAAGACCCAGATGTCTTTTGGAAGAGGAAGAGGTCAAGGCAGAGGAAACAAGAGAGGAAGAGGCAGAAGCTAAAACAGAGGTGGAAGAAACAGCCTAGCAAATGCTCAAGGAAGAGGAAGCAATCCAAATCAAAACCAAGGCCAAGGCAGAAGCCAACAAAGTGGACAACATCATGCTTAAGGACAAAGGTATGATAAATCCAATGTCCAATGTTATTATTGTAAAAAATATGGGCATTATGCCAATGAATGTAGAAAGAAGCAGCATGATATGAATAATAGATCTAGTGCAAATATCACTAGAGAAAATATCAGCCAAGATAATGTGCTTTTAGCTTGTAACATGGCTGAAACAAACAGTGATGATATATGGTTTCTAGACTCCGGTTGCAACAACCGTATGACAGGAAACATAGCCCTGTTTCCTGCTTTAGATCAAAATGTGAAATCACAAGTCACACTTGGGACTGATAGTAAAATTTCTGTTATGGGAAAAGGAGAAGTAAAAATATTTACAAAGAAAGGTGAAAAGAAAACGATAGCAAATGTCTATTATGTTCCTGGAATGAAATGTAACTTCTTTAGTATTGGTCAGCTTGTTCAAAAGGGGTACAATGTTTTCTTTGTGAATGATGTATGCACCATCATGGATAGAGCACCCAACAAAAGATGTATTGCTAAAGTGAAGATGACAAGGAACATGATGTTCGATCTCAGAATAAGGGCATATTTGAAAAATAAAGAAGTAATAGCAGTTGTGACACAAGAGGCTTTCCAAAGCGAACCAAAGGATGAAAATTGGTTGTGGCACTTGAGATTTGGACATCTCAACTTTGGAGGTCTTAATTTGTTGAGTAGAAAAAGAATGGTAAGAGGATTACTGTTGATAGAGAAACCAGACAGCCTTTGTGAATGTTGTATCTTAGGGAAACAACACAGAGAAAGTTTTCCATTAGGGAAAAGCATAAGGGCAAAAACACCCTTAGAGATCGTTCACTCAGATGTATGTGGACCGATGCAAACTCCATCACTTGCAGGCAGCCAATATTTTCTAACATTTATTGATGATTTTACTAGAAAAACTTGGGTTTATTTCATGAAGAACAAAAGTGGGCTGCATATCAAAGTTCTAAGAACTGATAGAGGAGGTGAGTATATCTCCAAGGAATTTCTACGTTTTTGTAGAGAAAATGGAATTCATAAGCAGTTTACAGCTAGGTACATTCTGCAGCAAAATGGAGTAGCTGAAAGGAAGAATAGGACCATCATGGATATGGCGAGGAGCATATTAAAGGCAAAGCATTTGCCAAATGATTATTGGGCTGAAGCTGTAAACTGTGCAATATATATTTTGAATATATGCCCTACAAAAGCAGTCATGAACAGAGTGCCTGAAGAAGCATGGAGTGGGAGAAAGTAAGGAGTCACCCACATGAAAGTTTTTGGATGTGTGGCTTATGCACACATTCCAGATCAGCTAAGGAGGAAGTTAGACAACAAAGGGGAGAAATGTATTTTCATTGGATACAGTGATGAATCCAAAGCTTACAGGTTGTATATCCCATCTACCAAGAAGTTTTTTGTGAGCAGAGATGTTTAGTTCATTGAGGAGGAAGCTTGGGATGAAAGCATAAAGAAAACAATGAATATTAAAAACTGTTTGTCTCATGATGAATATGATGAGGAGATGGCTGAAATACATCCCCAAACAGCAGCACCAACACAAGGATAGCAAGGGACACCCTTGAGGAGAAATGAAAGTGCTTCTCCAAGCACATTACAAGGAGGAAATTCAAGTCCATCTTCAAGCACTTGCACAACAAATGAAAGAGGTAAGAAGTTCAGAAATTTAAGTGACATTTATGAGCAAGAGGCAGCAAATGAAGGTATGAATTCTTTGTTTGCATTATATTGTCATGTTGATGACCCTATTCATTTCAAATATGCTATTAAGGATAGGAAATGGATAGAAGCTACGAATGAGGAGATCAATGCCATAGAAAGAAGCAAGATATGAGATTTGGTTGAACTACCAAAAGGAAAAGATGTCATTGGAGTTAAATGGGTTTATAAAACCAAGAGTAATGTTGAAAGAAAAATAGAAAGACACAAGGCAAGGTTAGTTGTCAGAGGATACAAGCAGCAGTATGGGAGAGACTATGAGGAAACTTTCGCACCGGTTGCTAGAATGGAAACCGTGAGAGCAGTGCTATCCATAGCAGCTCAAAACAAGTGGAAAGTTTACCAAATGGATGTGAAGTCAACATTCCTAAATGGAGTGTTAATGGAAGAGGTTTACATAGAAAAACCTCTAGGCTATGAAAAGAAAGGCTAAGAGCACAAAGTGTGCAGATTGAAGAAATCTCGTTATGGGCTGAAGCAAGCACCAAGAGCATGGTACAGTATGATAGATTCCTATCTACTGGAAAATGGACTTGAAAAGTGTGAGTGAGAACCCACCCTCTACATCAAAGAAAATGATGGTAAAATTCTAATTGTTGTGTTATATGTTGATGATGTTATTTTCACAGGTAATGATGATTATCTTATTGAGAATTTCAAAGAAGTCATGAAAGAGGAATTTGAAATGACTGACATGGGTTTGCTGAGATACTTCTTAGGAATAGAAGTAGAACAAAGTAAAAATGGATTTTTTATCACACAAGTAAAATATGTAAATGAAGCATTGGAAAGATTTAATATGCAGGATAGCAAGGCAGCAATCACTCCTACAGTGATGGGATTAAAACTCAGCGAAGAGGATAGCGGCAAGGATTTTGATCCTAGCTTGTATAAGAGCATAGTTGGGAGCCTAATGTATTTGACTGCAACTAGGCCAGATATAATGTTTGCTATTAGTTTAATTTCCAAATTCATGGAGAGGCCAAAAGAAGCACATTGGCAGGCAGCAAAAAGAATTCTGAGGTATGTTAAAGGTACTAAACAATTTGGCATTTTATATACTACTTCAAAATGTTCAGATTTAATTGGATACACTGATAGTGATTGGGCTGGAAGTGTAGATGATCGGAAAAGTACATCCGGTTATGTTTTTCACATGGGTTCAAGATCTATTTCATGGGCTTCTAAGAAACAACCTATTGTAGCGTTGTCTACAGCAGAGGCAGAATATGTGGCAGCTACAGCAGCAACATGTCAAGCAGCTTGGATAAGAAGAATGTTGAGGAGCTTATTCCAAGAGCAAGCAAAAGGAACAATGATTTTTTGTGACAATAGCTCAGCTATTGCATTATCCAAGAATTATGTGTTTCATAAGAGAATGAAACACATTGACACAAGGTTTCATTACATCAGGGAAGTGGTAAGCAATGGAAAAATTATTTTAAAACATTGCAGGACTCAAGAGGAGATTGCAAACATTCTGACCAAGCCATTGAGCCAGAAAAGTTTCGAATTTTTGAGGAAATGTTTGGGTATGACTGATAATCCAGCGGTTGAAATTAAAGGGGAGTGATGAAATATTAATTTCAAATTGCTGTATTGCGCGCATTTAATGCAGCAAAACCACCAGTTTTCCGTCGGACCGCTTTTGCTGAGGAAGTGGTATTCTCTCAAACGTACCCGATACAATCAATTTTTGACGCGTGTCGTTAGTACATTTTACAAAACCACTTTTTATCGGAACGTAAACTTCAGCAGAAATGGGCCTTCCGATATTGACGACATTCGTCCGATTTTTTGAGGGCAGATCAACCGTTGATGTACAGCCACTGACCTGCACTATTTGGACATTGCGTGAAGTTTTGTTTTGACCACAATTTACTGCAGTGAAGTAATTAATGGTATTTATGTTGGTTCGTAGATTGTAGGTGAAAATTTTCAATTTTAATTTTTTTTATGCACGAAAGTATGGCAAATTAAATGAAAGGTATGGTCATTTTTTGTTAAAAAATATACGCACTGTAATATGTAAAAAAATAGAAAAGCTCGTGTGTCATTTTTTTGTGGTTGTTGTTGTTCGGTGAAAAACAACAGGGGAATACACAGCAGCGTGCAAGTGAAACACACACAACAGTGTGAATGTAGTTAGTTGACTTTCGTAATGGAATGAGAAATGCACAGCAGTGCGAAACAAAGAACACAGCAGCGTGAGGGAAGAAATATATACAGCAGTGCATATGTATATTTTGTTGTTGATTGAAATGTAATGTGAAGAATGGATATGTAAGAATTTTTCTTATTTACAGCAGTAAATGTAAATAAAAAATTTACACACAGCAGTGTAAATATTTTCAAAAGGAGACAGAGTAATTTTTTTTGTTCAAATGTTCTTGGTGTAATCCCCCAGACAGAGGAAGAATATTTTTGTAACAACAGTTGTCTTTGATTAATGAATACAAAGTTTTTGTGGGTGTGTGTAATACTCTGTTCTCAGAAAATAATTTGTAATTTGTTTATAGCTTCCTGTATTAAGATCCTATGGCAAAAACATAATATTACTCTCTGTTCAGTGATTTTGTTTTGGAATTTACCAAAAAATTCTCAACAAATACATAACTTACTAGGTGAAATTAATGGTTTTCAAACCGATTTTAGTTTCTAATATTTATTTTTGTATTGACATTATTTTAGAAATAAACTTTCATTTCTTTATTGAAATTATAAATATTTTGATAATTATAATATTATTAATCATTTAACTTATATGATAAAAATATAACACCGTATATATGCTAAAATCTTTTTTAAAATCCAAAACCTGCAGTCGATATCAACCGAGATGATCACCTCAAACCACCACGATTTAGAAGGGCAGATTCATAAGCCACAAACCACTAAGAAAAAATAGCTGGAATGTTTAATGACCTTTAAAAGGAGATAAAATCTCTATTTATAATCATATCAAAACAAAAATCTCTATTTATAATCATATCAAAATAAATAAATTTTAAAAGTACTCTACTTTGGTAAAATTCAATCTATTTAAAGAAGAATTGAGCTTTTGCAATTCCGTCTTTTATATATATATAGAGAGAGGGGGATGAGGTTTGAGTTTTTGAAATATTGGTTATATGGTTGGAAAAATAAATAAATTATTTAAAATATACAAGAGAGGGAAAAAAAATTATAAAATTAATTTTTTTTTTTTACGAAAGTAATTGATTTATTAAATATGTAAATTTTTATTAAACAAATTCATTAAAAAGAAACTCGTTTCTAAAAAAGAAAATGAAATAAATAAAAATTGAAAGTAAGAAGATTCAAGATGGCCTTTATGAAAACTCCCTCTACCCAAGGCATCAATTGTAGCTAAAGAAAATGGAGTGATAGCAAAGGTTTAACAAAGATATTTACAATTTGCTCTTCAATAAGTAAATACTACAATATAAGAATACCATCATGCATTAGTTGTTGAACAAAATGCATATGAATCTCAATGTTTTCTTGTAAAGATGTAAGAGTATCTAGTATTCCTCATGGTATTGATCACAACTGGAAGAGTACATAGAAGAACTCCATTATATAACAATGTGGGAGGCCCACTGTCAGTTAAATATAACTATGAAAATTGGAAAAATACAAATATTTATGTGAACTTACAACTCAATATATTTAGCCTCATCTAGAAAATCGGTGCTAGAAAAGAGCAACTTTGACAACCCTCCCCCTTAAGCGAAATGCAGGAAGTCAACATAAAGAAAAAAGTGGATCCTAACAATGAGACCTAATAAGGTATCCAATTAAAAACTCTCAAAAGTAGAGAAAAGGAGAAAAACCTACAGGGAGAAAAACAACTCTCTAAAAGAGATATATATGTCGTTGTTGCTTAGATAACTATGTAGCTAATACTTCAGATCACACAAAAATACACTAATAGCAATAATAGATGATTGCTCCAATTAGGAAATGTGAAAATATAAAGTACCAAACCTATACGGATAAGAGCCATGTAAGCTCAATGAGGTTGGTTGATCTTTAAAGCATAAAATGTTGCAAAGGCACAAGTGCAACAAACATTGTCAACTTCCTCAGAAATGCTTCATGAAAATAAGCATCGATAAAGAACAAGGACAAAGGATTCAAATAGAAGCAAGACCATCAACCAAAAAATGAACAATGAGACCTGTAAGTATGAAAAAATAAGCTTAAACACAATACAAAAATAGCCATAAAGATGTCTAACATTATCACCATCACAAATAATAAAATAGTAGCAATGCAATCAACACGACAACAACAACAATATGTGTCATCTTAAAATCGCCCCCCTTGAAATACAACAATAATAGGAGTGGGAATCAATAGTTTCTATCATTAATAAATCCACTCCCCGAAACTCAACCGAGGGACTAGCGACAATCAATAGCTAACAAAAGGAACTATACATAGCTCCAAAACCAATGAAACACAATAATATGAAGTATGCAAACATATGTTCAATTGATTCCACAAACATCTAATAATCCAACAACAATCAATCTTGATGGTTGGCACTGGTCCATGGTTCATCCTTTCTTGTCTATTCTAAAATGATCTGAATGCAGTGCTACGATGTGACAAAGTATGTTGATGCTTGATTGATTTCCTCTTACATTATGAAGACGTTGATATGGCTCAACTTTTGATTTTGTATACTCAAAGTTAGGTGCATCAAAACTATCATCTAGAAAGACATTAGAATCCATGCCATTGATATGTTTATTACAATTAGTAGGAATATGTTCTTCCAATACCTCAGTTTAAAATCCTCCGACAACAAATGACACCTCTCTCATCTCATTACAGCTATATGTAAGTAATGACGCAGAAGCAAGATCATGTCGAAGACCTACTATTGATGTGTGCACTACAAGGTTGATAAGAACAACAATACCATGTTCATCCTTCCCAAATCCTCCTGCATTATATCCCACTTTACTTAGAAATTGGGATCTAATATTGGTGGTGTATTTTCCAAATCTAGGTTAAACAAAAGAACCATTGTATACATGAGTAGGTGAGCTTGATAGCTCAAAAATAACATTCTCCTTCAAAGAATTCATAAGGAAACTAACTTCTAATTCAATGCATTACTTGCACTGTTGTATGTCCTTAATGACCTCATCCTTCTCAGTCAACTTTTGATAAGGACTCATAATCTGTTTTAAAGTTTGATACTAATCCAATAATATATCGCTTTGTGCTTGAAGAGGGCTTGCTTCTTCATGAAGTATGTCTATTAAGGATTTTAAATAGAAATCTTCCAGAACTCGTTGATTATTTTTATCCTCCATCTTGTAAATTTGCTTCTTCAAAATTGCATTTTCTGAGTTAGATAATTACTCAAATTCCTCCAAATCATCAAAGAGGTCAATCTTTTCCTAAAACTCATATGCAAGATTCTAGAAATACTTTCCCAAGGTTAACTCCAAATTGTAAACCTTCCTAATTTTCTCAATGAGAGTACTATAGAATGGTTTCTTAAGGAATGCATTTTCTAGTTGCAATACAACAACAACTGACTGTGATCTAGTTGGATGTTGGTGGCCACCCACCTATCCCACTTGGACCCCCGCAACTGTCTCTTTCAGTTTTTCAGTTTCCTTAATTGTAGCATAATTTACTATTTTTAGTAGTTTTTTCGGGTCCTGAACTTCCAGAGCCGTTTTGACGCCCTAAAAGACATTTTTTGGGAAATTTGGGAGAAACATGGGTGCATAGACTGATGTTGCTCTTCCCAAACTTGTATTTCTTGAATATACCTTTCTAACAAGCTATGGGGCATGTCAAATGGAGATCGTATCCCAAAGTTACGACCCTGAATAGTTGATGTACCAATTTACCCGAAACGGGGCCCACAATTTGGCGTTTCATCTCCTAGGGTTAGGGTTTTGGATGTTTAGGGTTTTCCATTGTCTCTCAACAATAAATAGGCCTTCAAGCCTCATTATAACACAGTTCAGAGGCATGTAGCTGCCACATCTCTTCTCACAGATAAGCTACCATTGCCTAGCTGATTTATTTCTATTTCTGTTTGTAAGCATATTTTAGTATTTTACGTTAATGAAATGAAGTATTATTTCCACTGCATCTATGTATTTATGTTTATTTCTTTAATTTGTTGTGTTCTTGCTTAAATTTGGATCTTACTGTGATTAAAGGACTTACTCACAAAGTTGAGATGCTACTTTGTTTTCACAAACTTCCAACAATCTTTTACCCATTATGATAAATTATTCAAAACACCATAAGTTGAACAAAAGGTGAGAGTTATGATTATTTCTCTTGCTATGTAGCACAACCGATCAACATGTTTTCCAAAGAAAATGGTAGAGGATATTTTCCACAAGCATTAAATGAATAGAGTATATTCTGCAAAATGCACCTCCTTTGACATGAAAAGGTTAACAATGCCAAGGACTACATATTTGTGGCCACAATTATTAAGGGATGTCTTGAGATTTAATAAGATCTGAGGGATGTAATCACACCACACACATTTAAGTTTTATTGAGCCACTTTACGACAATTATAGTGCATTATAACATTTGAAGAAACCGACGAAAAATGTTGATCTGAAACTATGATCAACCACATTTTCACTCAAATATAAGATATAAGATGTAAATAGTTGAAAGTAAAGATCCTCTCCACATCCTTTAATACCTACTAGAATTTGCTCATTCTCACTTTCCTTACCAAAATAATCTAGCCCTTTCTTAAATTAAATAAACCAAAAATATAACTCAATTTAAAAAAAATATTTTAATATTCTACTAACTCCCTTTTCCAAATGAAGTGACCAAAAATTTCTTTGCTAATAGAAATATTGTTTTTCCTTGGAAAATAATATCCATTGAATGACCTGGTGAAAAAAGATGGCTAACTAATACACATGCCCCAACAAAATGCATTACCACTTTTAAAAATGCATCGAACCAAAATTCAATAAGATTTATGGTTGATGCAGTAAAAGAATTTTATTAATGTAGATAATAGCTAGCACCCATTGGAATATGCATGGTAATTTACATATCAATAGTCATATTTGCAATTAAGCACGATCATCCCACTACTCTTTGGTGTGATAATTAAATTTCCATATATATTTCTCACATCCTAGTAGAGAATGAGACGACAAAGCACATTGAGATTCACATGCACTTTATTTGATAACTCATCTACTATTGTGTTGTCATATTGAAGTTGTTGTATATTAAAGATAAAGTTGTAGTGATGTTCACTAAACCTTTAGCATCTTTTCATTTTATTCTATGTTTAAGGAAATTGTCCTCTGGGGTTATCTTGAGTCTTTTTCCTTGATATGATTTTATCTTGTTTTCCCCCTTTTTAGGAGGACCTTTTCCACTGATTTTCCTTATTTTATTTGTTTAGGAGAGATTGTACATAGATACTATAGGAAGCCTCCTTTTCAAGGCCCTTCTTTTGTCTTCTTTCCTTTACATTCTATGTTTACCTTAAAGTGAGATGTTAATGTTTTCTTCCAAACAATGTAGCTAGTTGCCGAATTTTATAATTGTCACAATTATAAACTAACTCTTTGTTAGTGTTAGGATTTTCCAACACCCTTCTCAATAATCCAACTATTGTGAGTTGTAAGCTCATGTAGGATTCCTTATCCATCCAATTGTCATAGCTACCTTTAGCTAACTTTGGGTCTCTTCTATTGTTACAAATGGAAGACATCTCTATGTAATTTTTATGCATTATGAATAATGAAAAAATATTAAGTGGTATTAGAGTGAGCATTTCCTACCCTACTATATCTTTTTTCTAATGGGGTCTCATAATTGGTTTTATTCTAGATCTATAAATATACTTGAGGGGTTTCGATCTAGTTTAAATCTCTAATGATTATAGGATATTAGATCTTATTGTGAGGTTGTATTTAGTTAGGTTTTATCCCCTTCTTGGCATTAACATATTCATGGTTGCAAAAAAAAAAATTGAATCTCTATGTCTCCTCTTATAGAACAGACTCGTGAACCATCCATTCGAAGTGGTCTATTTTTTAATTGGATTTCATTCATATCCCATCAATATAAGATCTTTCTTAACCATTTTTTGTGGGTGAATTGTTTGACTTTAATTAATGAAAAATTATTGTAGCACTTCCTTCTCCCAATTCATATACAACCATCGCTTCAACTACATGTGCGTCATGCCAAACCAAATGGTGGCTTCTTCACTAGATCTATAGGGCATTTTGCGGGATGTTAAGTGTTGTGCCGATTTGTATTTTTATTTCATTGGTAGCGGGTGAAAAATATGAATTTGAAGTCTCAAGTCTCTTAAATTGTAGGTGGTTAGTGGCTCTTCTCCCACCTAGATTGTATCATTTGTTCTAGATCTATTCCATATTAGGATTCCACCAACATTGTGTGTTAAGCACGTTGGAAAATCAAATTCAGTTGAGCAATCAACTTTCATCACTTGCAGGTTTGTATGCATGATGGCTATGTACACATGGTGTACCTAACCTTTCATTGTCACAAATTATGGATATCCAAGTAGTCACTCCATCATTTAGATTGTCACATTTGCTAATGCGTTCTCTAATTTCATAACCTCTAATGCCACAACATTAAAAAAAAACAAATATTAGAATATCTTTATAATATACTAGAAGATTTTCTTTGTATTTTCGAGTTTTCTTGTTTGATTTGCATATTGGGCTAGATATTGTTTTCTAGATACTATACAATTTTTTCAATTATACTAATTAATTATGGTTTTTGACATGTACTTCTCACATATCTCCATCTTTTCCTTTGTTTTTCAAGGCCAAATATTTTATGACTGCAAATATTATTAGCACCAGTCAACTTTTAGAGGGACAACTTGATTCAACATGGTTCAAAACCTATTTTAGTTTCGCTGGGCTATCCCTTCATTGCTTGCATATTGTGGCCTTTAGCTGTTAAGAATCAGATTTGTGTTTTCCAGATGAGATCTATTTTTACAAGATTCCAAGGGTTTCTTTGTTATTGAGTTCACTTGCAATATTATTGTGGCATCACCAATTTTTTCACAAAGGGTAAGTTTGTAGGAACTAATTCAAAAGAAGGTAGTTGAACAAGATTGTAATGAGGTTCTTAATTTCTAGTCTATTGTTATTGTATTACAAGTAGAGAATGCAACACCTAAAAATCGGTTCTAAAATACCATCACTAAGAAAATCAGGGAGGCTGATAATCTAGAATCAACCATGGGAAAGTATTTCTAGAAACCTGTAGATGAATTTTAGACTAAGGTTGACTTTCTTGATGATTTAGAAGAGGAATTTGAGTCGCTATCTAACTTAGAAAATGCTATATTGAAGAAGAAAATTTGTAGGTTGGAGGAAAAAAATGCCCAATGGACTAGAGGGGTTGCTTATCTAAAATCCTCCATGGAAATGCTTCATGAAGAAGATGGCTCTCTTCAAGAAAATAGAAACATAATTTTTTTATCAATCTTAGACCTTAAAGGAGGATAGTGATGCATTATCACTGCAATTGACTGAGAAGAACACGATTATACAAGGTTTGCAAGAGTGCAAGTAGGACCTTGAGCAAGAATTCAGTCACCTACAGAAAGTTGAGAAGGAGACAGTCATTACTGAGTTGCTAGGCTCACCGTCCTCTCCCTTCATGATCTTTATTGTAGGCTTGTTATTTGCAAGATGCCTAATGTTGATGATTGTGACTAATCACATGCTTTTGTGTCACCTAGTTTTGAAAAAGATACTATTGGTATTGGCTCCCAATTTCTAATTAAAATGGGATATACTAGAGGAGGGCATGGAAGAAAATGGACAAGGGATTTAGGTTCCTATTGTGCCCAAAGTGAAAACATCCAAAGTAGGTCTTGATTATGCTACTACTTCTAACCCACTACCTACATCTAATTCAATTGAATTCGAGAAGGTGTCTTTTGTTGCAAGTGGAGTTCAAACTAAAATTGTTGGAAGAGAAGTCCTCTGCTAATCATGTTGCATGGAATGATAAATTGGTTGATAGTGTCATTGTAGATAAAAATGTTGCTATTGCAAAGACTTGTCCTATTGTTTGTGCACAAATATTTGAGTATGTGGAATAGAGAATTGAATCCACATAAACATTTGATCTAGATTTATACAACAAAAAAATGAAATATGGATTTCAACCAAAACATAGAGATACAATGAAACAAAATTTCAATTAATAAAACATCAACTGCTGAAATCTCTTTACATACATAAGAGAAACAAATTAGATCAAGTGATGGTAGCTTATCTCTGAGAAGATATGTGATGACTACATGCCTTTTAAACTTTGTTACAATGAGGCTCGAAGGCCTTTTTATTATTGAGAAATAATGGAAAACCCTAAACATTCCAGAGCCTAACCCTATTAGATGAAGCGTCAAATGTTTGTGGGCCCCGTTGGAGTTAGTTGGTACATCAACTTCCTGGGGTTGTAACTTTGGCATAAGATCTTTGTTTGATGTGTATGATACCTCGTTAGAAAGATCTATCCGAGGAAAACAACGTTTGACTATAAAGACTTACCATAGGCTAGATGTTTTCCCATTTTCAAAAAAAAAAAACGTTAGTTAGGGATTCAAAACAGATCTTGAAGTTCACGACCCGGAATACTACCAAAAATAGTAAATTGTGCTAGAAATTAGGAAACTGAAAGGAAATAGCATTGGGGGTCCAAGTGGAATAGGAAGGTGGCCACCAATATCCTCCTGGATCAACATCCTCATATGAAAAAAAGGAATTTATTCAAGAATTATAATGTTGTTGATTATGTAATCAAATTATTGCAAAAATAAGGAGAAAGGTTGAACTTTGGACAAGTTTTAATGATAAGGATCGATTATGGCAGGGTTGATGGGTGGTCATGGAATCATTTGAACAGACATTTGTAGACTTCATAACATTGTGTCTCATCAATTGTGCAGTAATACAACCTTCCTATTATTTGTTGTTGATTTTTGTTGCTCACTTATTTGTATTTCAAGGTGGAGAGATGATATTGAAATAGATTCTTGATTATGGTTAGTCTCTTAGTTGAGTTTCAGGGGAAAAAGATAGATGATGATAGATATTGTTTCCATTTCTTTGTTGTTTTTTATTATCTTTGATCAGTGTTGATGGTGATGATATTTGTACATCTTCGTGAGTGTTGTTGTATTTGTTAGTTTTCGTAGCATTATATGTGTTCTAGGCTTGAAATTTTTTGGAGAGGCTAGAATACATGATATATCCAAGGCCTAGAAATCATTTCTAGAAATTCTGCCTAGAAATGACTTAATTATATTACTATTCATATCTTAAATATTTTCTAAGTCTAAACCTAGGGAATATGGTTAATTAATCAGTATTAATTAAGTCAATGTGAGAATCATCTAGAAAAATCACATGGATCGATCTAAAGATGATCCTAGCCATCGATTATGTTTTAATCTTAGTCGTTGGTGCTCCAACAGAGGATTATAAGAGGAGGTTGATGTCATGATGGAGAATACACTTGAGAGGTTTGATTTCTGAGTAGATCGATTTCCAAAGTAGCATCAGTCAGTTGACGAAGAGAGATCCAGAAATCGGAGCAGTAAGAGAGGGGAGGAGACAGTGAAGCCAAAAGAAGATTTTGAGATCTGGTGAGTACATTTACAGAGAGGGAGAAGATCCACAAAGTAGTAGTCTCTAAGGGTAGTTAAAATTCTGCTAGGGAAAGACGAGTTTCAATGCTAGGAGCTAGACAAAGGTTCTGGAGGCCATGAGAGAAATTTTCCTAGACAATAGCAGACTAGAAGGCTTCTGGAGAGGATGATTCAGACTGGTTGTAGAAGGGACTATGTTAGGGTGAATCAGTAGTTGTGCAGAGGAAGTTTGGATGACTCACTTGGAGCTGCAGTCATAGCCCAAATTTTCCTATGGGGTGAGGAAAATTACTCACTAGATTTTTGCCAGTATCTTCTCTGCAAGATTACCAATATTTGGCATCCAGATTGTACCCATATTATTCCACTGCTTCTTAATAATAAAATCCTCAGTTATTGCACCAGTTTTCCTAATTTGGGCTTTTTCGAAGACTTTTTGTCCAAAAATAATTGTGTTATTTTATGTGTGTGTGCTAGCATTTATTCCATTGTTTATTCTTCCATATTTTTATTTGTGTATATTGTAGTTTGATTTATTCAGTATTTGATGTAGCAAACAATAAATATATTGTTAAATTAAACTAACAATTAGGAGAATAATTTCCAGTTGTTGCAATAGGATTTCGTATTGGAATTTTCACATGGTATGAGAGCCAATTTGATCAATTGAAGAGCTCAGGAAAATGAAGGAAAAATAAGTTCACTGCTTAGCAAGGGAAATAGACTAAAATTCCAAAGGGTAGCATAGTCATTTTGACAGGAGGTTGGACTACTTGTGGAGGTTCAATTTTTCTGATTAAGGGACAATTTTTTTTTGTCTTTATAGATCTAGTGATTCTAGAGATAGAGGGATAAGCTCAGATTTTTCGTTGGGAAAATCTCTAGCTGGACACAGTGACTTTTACAGTAATTCACTAAAGCAAAGCCAATGTCGGGTGGAAGGAAGAAGAGCACACACATAGGGAAAATTTTCCTCAGGGAACTTCAAGTCTCAAGAATTTTGATTTTTCCTTGCAAATCAACAGTCGTTGTGAGAAGATCTTCTCACTCCATAAACAAGTGTGAATAGCAAAGCAACAATTGAGTAGAAGGAAAGAGGAATTTTTCGACATTTTGTTGAGATGGACGCAACTGGACTGTGAGATTAGGATAGGTTGAATGGCTCCTCCAAATATGTCATTAGGAGGGCCAAGATTTCTTTCCTTTTAGATGAATATGGCCTGAAGCTCTATATAGACAACCTTGTGGAAGTTCACTAGGATGCAGATCAGCTCAAATAATATAAGAGGGCAATGGAAAAAGCAAAGCGGTTGATCCTGGATGGAGTTCGGGACCATATAGTCTCACACATAGCTGGAAAGGATAATGCCAAAGAGATGTGCGATTCTCTTTCCACGCTATATCAAGGCACTTCTGAGTAGTGAAAGATGTACTTAGAGAAGAAACTGAGATGCATCAGGATGTAGAAGGGAGAAGGCATAAATCCATTCCTCACTAGGATTCAAGAGCTCTGGGACCAGTTTTCAGTTGTTCGGGAAACACCTCAACCAACAAAGCTTATGTGATTAGCACTCAATAGTGTCTCTGAGGAATGGAAAGTCTTTGTCCAAAGCATATTGGGTAGAGACAAGCTACCTGATTAACACAGGATGTGGGCTGACTTGCAACATGGGGAATTGCAGTGAACTCTTCTAAAGAGCTCTATTAGTGGTAGCAACAACGGACAAAAGAAAGTGAAGGAGGAGGAGAATGTGGCCGTCACATCTGCGAGTCCCGGTTAGGGATAGAGGGAGCAATGAAAGAAGAAGGGCCTGTCTAAGGTCAAGTGCCTCAGTTGTGGTGAACTCTATCACTGCAATACCCAATTTCCTCTCAGAAAGAAGGATAAAGAGGAGAAGTAGGATTAGGATGCAACACATGATGAGATCGATAGGTTATCCTCCAAGTTGAGGGAATACTTCACTATGATCATCGACATCCCTCGAGGAGTGAGGCAGGGTGATTTGGATTTGTAGCCCCAAAGCGCCACAAATGAGAAGGATCCTTGAGGAGTCCACCTCATGGATTAATACCTTGCTATGAGGACCCACAGTTTTCAATAACAGGATTAATCAATGAAAGTTGATGCATTCAGATGCCAGAGTGACAATTGCAGAGACTAGTAGTAGTTAGATGTTGGGGAGCGCAGTGCAAAGTTGGCAGCAGTGCAGTTGGCACAGTGCAGAGTCAGCAGCAACACATATTCTTCAGTGACAGTGCAAATACTAGCTATAATGATAGACTTGGGTGACATATGCATTATAATGATCATAGTGATTCAGTATTTTGGGTCATTTTTAGTTGTAGATGTTGCAGTTGCAGCAACAACAGATGAGAGGGAGTTGCAGTGCAGATGAAGTGTTGGCAATAGTTCATCGGGGTCAACAAAAACACAAATGAAACAAATATTAGAGTTTCACAGTGGTTGGTGGGCAAAAGTAACTAGACATTAGCAGTGTGACCGGAGATGATGCACTGACAGGGTGCTGCTATAGGGTGTACAATAACACTAGAACACATTCCTCGTTAAGAGGGAGTGTTAGTTTTTGTAGCATCATATGTGTTCTAGCCTTGAAATGTTGTGGAGAGGCTAGAAGAAATGAGATCTCCAAAACCTAGAAATTGTTTCTGGAAATGTCACCTAGAAATGACTTAATTAGATTATTAACTAGTTTTTATATATTTCTTAAGTCTAAACTTAGGGACTATGGTGAATTAATCCGTATTAATTAATTCAAGGTGATAATCATCTACAAACTCACACAGATCAATCGAGAGATGATCCTAACCATCAATTTTGTTTTAATCTTGGTCGTTGGTGCTCCAACAAAGGATTATAAGAGTAAGTCGATGTGGTGATGGAGAATATGCTTGAGAGTTTCGATTTCTGATCAGATTGATTTCCTGAGTAACAATAGTCAGTTTCCGAAGAGAGAGTCAGAGATTGAAGCAGTAAGAGAGGGGAAAATACAATTATGCTGAAAGAAGATTTCCAAATATGGTGAGTGCATTTTAAGAGAGGAAAAAGAGCCACAAATAGGTTGACGCTGGGGTAGAGTAGTAGTTTGTAGAGGCAGTTCGATTCTTCTAGGGAAAGACGAGTTTCAGTGCCAGAAGCTCGACAGGGTTCCAGAGGCCATGAGAGACATTTTCCAAAATAACATCAGACTAGACGAATTGAGGAGAGATTGATTCATACTGAAAGCAAAAAGGACTATGCTAGGGTGACAAAGTAGCTGCACAGAGGCAGTTTGGACAACTCACTTGGAGCTACAGTTAGAGCTCGAATTTTCCTGTGGGGTGAGGAAAATTCTTCACTAGATTCTTTTCCAGTATTTCCTTTGCAGGATTGCCAGTATTTGAGATCCAGATTGTACTCAAATATTTCACCGCTTCTTAATAATAAAACCCTAAGCTGTTGCACCAATTTTCCCAAGTTGGGTTTTTCCGGAGACCTTTTGTGCAGAAATAATAATTGTGTTATTTTATGTGTGCTAGCATTTATTCCAGGGTTTATTCTTTTGCAGTTTTATTTTATTTAGTATTTGCTATAGCAAACAATAAATAAATTGTTAAATTAAATTAACAATTATGAGAATAATTTCAAGTTGCTGCAATAGAATTCTGTATTGGAATTTTCACAGTATTGTGTTTGAGTTGATTTTTCCATACTGACAAACCTCATTGTTCATTTGTTGAATGATGGTGTTTCTTTTGTTTGAATCCCTTGTTATGGTTCTTTTTTTATGCCTATTTGAAGCGTTTATGAGGTGGTTGTCAATGCTTTCCTTCTTGTTCCTCTGTAACATCTTCTACTTTTTGAGATCAACCAAACTCATTGAGGTTTTATGGCTCTCACCTTCATATTTTTGGTACTTCCTGATTGGAATGGGCTTTTGTACTTATCTTTCATTCATTGGATCATTGTGGGATCTACATTTTCTGCTCCATACTTATTTCATAAATTCCAACTTTCTATGCTTTCGAGAGAATTTCTTTTCATATGAGTTTTTCTCATTTTCTTGCTTAGAAGAGTTTGTACTTTGGTACCTTATCACACCTCACTTCGTAGGTTTCACTTAAAAGAAGGTGTTATTATTGGGATTGTCCAATGCTCCTTTTTTAAATAAGCCTACTATTATGGTTTATTAGTTCACATAAAAGTTTTTATCCACACATTTGTCATAGTTATTTTTAACTAATTTTAGATCTCTTCCATTGCTATAAATAGAAGACATCTCTACATATTTTTCATACCTTGTGAGTAATTCAAACCTCTTACTCTCATCAAATTCATAAGCTTAAGCAAGTGAGTGATTAAGTAGAAGTCTTACTCTTATATTTTCACAAAGCAAATCTAATAACGGATCTGGCATTCTCTCTCATAATTTGCTTTAAATAAGTTGATGTTATTATACTTGAAATATTATTTTTCCAACATTTATGTACTTTATTTCTCAAATCTTATAAATGTCAATAGTGCATAAACAATAATTTTTATATTACCTATTTTATATTTCAAACTCATAAGGAAGCTGTAACAAAGTAGCAATATGTATAACATATTGGCTAAAAGGTTTTTCCCAATGAATATTAGCTTTGGGTATTCTATTGCGATGTTTTTGTAAATTGTTGAGGTGAGAGGCTCATTGTACAACCCAGTATGATGTGTGATATGCTCATTTTACAACCCATTATGAGGTAAAAAATTGTTGAGGTGAGAGGCTCATTGTACAACCCAGTATGATGTCTGATATGCTCATTTTACAACCCATTATGAGGTGTAAATTGTTGAGGTGAGAGGCTCATTTTACAACCTAGTATGATGTGTGAGATGCTCATTTTACAGCCCATTATGATGTGTAAATTGTCCAGGTGAGAGGCTCATTTTACAGCCTAGTATGATGTGTGAGATGCTCATTTTACAGCCCATTATGATGTGTTTTGTCCATCATGAAAATTTCTCATTTTACAGCCCAGTATGATGTGTAATCTGCCAAAAAAAAAAAAAAAAAAAATCTAGAATAAAATAAACTATATAAAAATATTTAAATAATATGTTAACTTAAAAAATTATACATACTTCTAGGCTCATGAGTTAGATCCTTTTTAAAATGTTATACCTAACTGATTATTTTACATTATGTTAACTGACTCCTGTTAAATCCCTATTTAAAATGAATTTATACTAATTATTTTACATAGCAGTTACATAAACCAGTTCCTCCACCTTGATATCACACAATGAAATTTAGAACCTTGATATCACATAATGAAATTTAGATAGAAACATTCCAAATATTCCACTGTAAGAAGAAGCCTTTCCGGATGAATAACAAATCTTTGTACAAAGTCTTTAGTGGAAGGAGCCCTTTATTCCTGTAACAAAATTCGTTTTGCAATTGGTAATGCATAAAATCAGAGTTTTCATAGATATCGACCTCTGATAGAAATTTTGAATTTGGAAATTGTTCACTCTGAAATCCAGCGTTTTCATAGATCCTGAACTTTGGTGGAAATTTTGATTATTTAATTGTATTCAAAGTCATTTCAAAATCAGGCGAAACAGTGCTCCATGACTGCACCGTGAGAAACCTATAGTCAACCTTGAAATTTCTTTCAGATTTTTATAAATTGGTAGCCAAAAACAATCAATTTACTACAAGATCAGCTTAAGCAAACAACTTACAATAGAGATTCACCATATATTCCAACGCAAGGCATTTCGGTGGTTCAGTAGCAGATGGTGTGGACTGAAGCTACAAAAAAATTCCGGCTTCCCTATCGTGTGGACTGAAGCTACAAAAACACCACCGTGTTGTAA
The DNA here is from genome assembly GCA_000404065.3 of Pinus taeda. Lineage (NCBI taxonomy): Eukaryota > Viridiplantae > Streptophyta > Pinopsida > Pinales > Pinaceae > Pinus > Pinus taeda. The sequence goes on from APFE030024796.1 coordinate 73,256, forward strand.
AAAACTCAGAACTTAAAGACTTTCCTCTATGATGTTTTTCAGCTCGCCTAGACTTTTATGATTTCTCTCATATTTTGCCATTTTTTACAATTTTTGTTTGCCCATTTTCCTATTTTTTGCGGTAGCAACTACCACTCCAGAATGATATCTGCAATAGTATATAATAAGAATCTGCAAAGTGTAAGAATTACCATTACAAAATTCTAATATTCATGCATTTTCAAATATAATGATAACTTTTTACATATTTGCTTACAGTCAGTATCCGACGTCATCCGATAATCTGGAGCTCCCTCAGAATAAACCTCCGGCTCCGCTGGCACAGCCACACTACGTCCCCCATTTTTTTCTGCAGAAGAAGAAGAATGGGCAATGTTGCGCTTCCTTTGTTCACCAGTGCTTCCAAGTTTACAATACGGGGCAGTACTGGTGATTTCAAGAGCTTCTGGTGCATGGAGTTCTTTTGATGCAGTATGGACTAAGCGGCCGTCTGATTTCTTAGTTTCAAACTTGTGATGCATTTTTTTCAGGAGGACCCGCTTTGCCTGCACCATTGTCATGTGATTAGGTGTTAGACATGAAAGCTTAATGCACAGATAATATTGGAAAACAAGGAGACAGTATTCAGACTACCTTCTTGGTGAGTTTTGCTTCATCAGTCTGGAAAGGAGTCGGTGCCTCAATTTTCCACCAAAATAGTTTTTTTATTCTTCCCACTGCCGATCTATGACCACTCAGTAAATCTAATTCGGATTCGACATTTTTTTCTTTGCGATCGATCGCATTGAAAGCATCATGCCGATGCTTTCTGCGCGAGCTTAGGAAATCCGCAAGAAAGCCGAATCTGCAATAAATTTCTTTGATGCGGCCCTGATCAGATGGTTGCAGCTGGGACTGAATAATCTGACTGGGGGGCAGATCATGAGGATTGTTCTCATTAAGCTCGTCTTCTTGGATGTCGATGGTGGGTGTAATGGGTAGGGTTAGGGTTTCTTCAACTCCATTAAAGTCGTCGAGTCCTCCAATGACTCCGATAACCAATGGCTCTGTCTCCACTCTACCCGACACCCGGTCCCTTTCATCCACATTGACACCCGACATCCTTCCCGAGTCGAAGCAAAGGCCGAATGGTGGAAAGGCTGACGCACGTCGCGCATCATTCGTACTCATACCCACATTATTATTATGGGTATTTATACGCCTTTTCTCAATGTGCTCAAACTCTGGGGCACTTGATCGCGCATGACGCCCTGTATTCCAATCCACACATTCGGTCTAATTTCCATTATAGTAACGTCCAACCATTCATTCAATCTCATCGATTCTTTTCGGAATATTTTGGAATTTCATAAACCTTTAACACAGATATTGAATCTACTCATTTTCATTTTTATTTCTCTGTTTAGATTTTGAAAATATTCTAAAATCAAACTAAATATTTAGAATTTCACTGTATATAAATTTCACTGTATTTTATTTGAAAATATTTTGAAATGTAAAAATAAAAAATATAAGAATATTTAAAACTTCCTTATATTTTATTAAATTTCAAAATATTTTCAAAATTAATTAATTTCAACAAAAAATAAATTTCAAGCTTACCAGTCTGCAAAGAATTTTTTATACTGCTTTGACCAAAATCTCTACACAACTTTGGGTGTAGCCAATCCCAAATCTCCTGCCACATTCAAATATATTCACAAGAAAAGTTAATTCTAAATTACTCAGATCCACAATATAAGAAGAAAGAACTAAATTATTTTAATATCCATCAGACTAAAATAACCTATAAAACAGCATGAAAATAGGCAGAATGAAATAAGTCAGCTATTATTATAATTTAATAAAATGTTTTTGCTAAACTTTGAAATCAAACTTATTATTATAATTTAAAATATTTTGAAATAATCAGAAATAAAAATTATTATTAATTATTGTCTTAAAGCAAAAGCTAACCAGTGTATTATTGGGCACTGGTTATATGCGTCCCTGATCGCTGTTTAACACATGAGAGTGGTGATAGATAAATAAAAAATAATGACGTGTGTGTTAAACAGCTATTGGTATCGGGGGCATGTAGCCAAGTATTTAATGCCCAATAACAGACTAGTTAACTCTTGCCGTTGCCCTTCTGCTAAGATAGTTAGCTTTACATTATTCATTATTAAATCATTTCATTGGATATTTGATGGCTTCATTTTATTGACTAAATAATTCCAAATTTCAATACAATATTATTGAATATTCAGCTAAATTTCAGAGATGTCTCCTTGGAATTTCGTCTGCGTACGGCTGATTCAAAAATAAACAAACGAACCATATCAATGAACCACATTTTGTTGTACTGTCTGCTGCCAATTTTATTTTAAAAAGTACAATTGTATGTACGATTAACCAGAGACGAACAGAAGATTAAAAGAGATTGTATCTGAATTACCTTCTTCATGTTCAGTCGGCGCTGCTTTCCGAGCTCTGGTAACTTGCAATCCTGCAACTAATCACAATTTCAATTTCAATCTCTTGGATTACGAAGACAAAGTGATCTGCAATTATATATGCAGAAGACAGTCGCCAGTAGGATCTAGAAGGTTTGTAGACGTTATAATAAAACAATTGTTTGTGCACAGTTATTGATGAGTCAAACGAAGTACAGGAGCAAAAAGGAAGGGAAAAGAAGTCCCTGGAATATGTTGGTGGAAAAGCCCAAAGCAAGAAATGATAAATACATCGTGGACAAGATTAGGCCGTTAAAACATACACTTAACGCAAATCATAAATGATGTCTCTGCAAAAATACAAATAATCAAGTATAACATGGGTTGCATTTCGCAATTCAAGTATAATGTCTCTGCAAAAATACAAATAATCAAGTATAACATGGGTTGCATTTCGCAATTCAAGTATAGCCAAAATTTTATAAATATATTTAAAATATTGCACAAAATATTATTGCAACCAAATTTTACTTAACAATGTACACATTTATGTGGTTAACCATTAATACAAAACTTATGGGAAAAAAAAAAGGAATTAATCATTTTATTGTAAAATATCATTTTGCTAAATAAAATGTACTTATATATTGATTTCCCTATATAATTAGAATATGAACTTATTAGAATTGGAATAATCTCAAATCCCTATCAAAATTGGTGGGCGGGGAGCCATTTGGCACTAATCTAATTTAATTTGAGAAAAAAAAGAATTACACATCTTATTGTAAAATGGATCATTTTGCTAAATAAAATTTTCTTATATATTAATTTCCTCATATAATTAGAATATGAACTTATTAGAATTGGGATAATCTCAAATCGTTATGAAATTGGTGTGCAAGGAGCCAACCAACACTAATATAATTTTTAAAATTTATAAAAAGTCAATGCGACCTAACAAACTCTCTAACACATAGTAGTTGATAAGCATTAAGACTAAGCATATGCTAAGCATATTCCCTTGAGAATCAATCTAGGCGCTCAATTAAAAAAAAATAAAAAAAAATCAACAAATCCTCATCCACATTAAGTTGAAATAAGAAGTCTTTAGTAATAAAATTTAAAACAAAAATAGTTTGAGACAAATTATTTTTAAGACAAAACTTTATATTTAAGACAAAAATATTTTAAGACAAAACTTTATATTTAAGACAATGGCAGATAAGGCAAATCCCATTTAAGATAGTTAACAATTAAGACAAAGCCATATCAATTTTAGACAATATTATATAACACTTGCAAAATTGACTTTGACAATGTGCCCTAAACTTACTGCCTAGTTACCATTCACATTATCGTGTATAAATTCCTCTTGTTTCACTTACCATTCACATTATCGTATATAAAGACAATGATTTGTTGGACTCTTCATTTTTTGGGGGTAGCCAACTCTGAAGAAAGTAACAACTTTTCCTACCAGGATTTCTGGGACATCAATTCCTCTTATGTCCCTTCGATCTATGCTGATACGATTAGAGACAACTTTTGGTATGTCCCTTCGATCTATGCCAACGATTTGTTGGACTCTTCATTTTTTGGGGTTAGTCGACTCTGAAGAAAGTGACAACTTTTCCTACCAGGATTTCTGGGACATCAATTCCTCTTATGTCCCTTCGATCTATGCTGATACAATTAGAGATAACTTTTTGTATGTCCCTTCGATCTATGCCAACGATTTGTTGGACTCTTCATTTTTTGGGGTTAGCCGACTCTGAAGAAAGCAACAACTTTTCTTACCAGGATTTCTGGGACATCAATTCCTCTTATGTCCCTTCGATCTATGCTGATACAATTAGAGACAACTTTTTCTATGTCCCTTCGATCTATGCTGATACGATACGATTAGAGACAACTTGTCTGTAAGTGCATTTGGGAAGTTTGCATAGAAATTTCATCAATGGATAGGGGATAGTTATATTTTTAATTATGAAATTTAATTGATATCAATTTCTTTCTTTTATAGTTATAAGAAGGGCTTCGGCGTAAATCACATGAAAGAGACCTTTGTCGACGCGTTTCGAACCAACTAGTGTGGTTCATCGTC